>JAODAL010017295.1:0-78197 GCA_025379985.1 Phyllomedusa bahiana
GGGACTTTATTTTTCAGTATTGATAAAGTTTGTATTAAGCTCCCCCCCCCAAAAAACGTAAAGGGGCCCCAGAGCGGGTGAGTCTACATAAATATTTTTCCTATAGGGTAATCAGACGAGTTGGGGTTAGGTAGGAATAAAATTTGAATTTTGCAGGGTTTTAAAAAAAGAGGCAGCTGTGTGCAGCAACCCAAAGAGATCGCCAATTCAAATGAATACAAAACATACGTTGGCTCTGACTATAATATATTGTGAAAAAAAACCCCAGGTTTTTCATATTTTCCTTAGCGAAATGCATTAAATGTTCTATATAGTTTGGGGTTTTTTACTAGTTTTGTGTAATGAGTTTGTATTAGATGTATATATTGCCTTTTCGTGTGCACCAGCTTTGTTTTACAAATATATCTTATGTGCAGAGCCAGTTGTTTTGTAGTTCATTTGAGATTGGCGTCTTTTGGCTTGCTAAAACCGGGCCCCCTTTTTTTAAAACCAGTCGGGGGAAATTAAAATTTTCCCTGTTCCTACCAAAATGAAGGCGTCTGTATGCCCCTAGGGAGGTTTTTTTAGTGTAGGGATCACCTGCTCTGGGACCCCCTTGAGTTTTGGGGGTGAGCTTAAAATCTTTGTCAAATCTGTAAAAAAGGCCCCAGGTTTTTTTTTTTTTCCTTAGCAGTAATGCATTTCCAATTTTCCCCTATATGCTTGGGTTTTATTTTAGTTTTTAGTGTCCAGATGTTTTTATTAGATGTATTATTGCCTTTTCGTTGCACTTGTTTGTGTTTTTACAATTTTCTTTGTGCGAGCCAAGTGTTTTGTAGTTCATTTGAGTTGGGCAAAACCTTTGGCTTGCTGCACACAGTGCCTTTTTTTAAAACCATGCGGGATAATTCAAATTGCTAGTTCCTACCCCCTGAAGTGCAGTCTGATTGCCCTAGGGAAGGTAACATATTTTTTGTAGGGACTCCCTGCTCTGGGATCCCCTTGCGTTTTGGGAGGTGACTTATACAATTTTTGATAAATTTTCTGTAAATAAGAGTCCGGTTTTTTATTTCCTTTGCAGTAATGCTTTTCCCAATGTTCCTATTAGCTTGGGGTTTTACTTAGTCTTTAGTGTACCACTGATGTTTGTATTAGATTACCAAACAGCGAGGCGAGCTTCGAATTGCTAAAACGCCGCGGGAAAGAAAACCCATGATGACTTCCCTTATCAAACACTCACTGCAAAATTTAAAGTCCGCACCCCCTCACCCAACAAACTTTTTCCCCATTTAAATCCTTGCCCCAAAACCCCCCGAAATTTATTAAAACCTTCAACTTCTTCTCCGTCCACCAAACCTCCCCCCCCATCCCTCCTTTCGCAGATGACTTTCCATTACCTCCCCCAGAAGAAAAAACCTCATAGGGGGAAAGTTTTTCAGCCCGCAGTCCCACCCCCCCCCTTTCCCCTTGCAGCTGCTTTTCCCCCCTTAATTTGTTCCCACGGTCATTTGACAAGTCTCCTCCTTATGTCCAAACCCAACCTACTATGGTCTTGACCACCACCCACCTCCCCCCCCAGCCCTCAGTGTTTATACCCCAGCACTCCCCCATTCTTCAACTATCATAAATTGGGGCTTTCCCCCTTTCCCTTTAAAATGCTACTATCACTAAATCCTAAAAAAAAACAACCCTTGACCCCTTCTTGCCAACTACCCCCATTCATGCCCCCTTTTGTTAAAAATCCTCTAGCAGCACGTCTATCTTAGCTTTTTCCTCCCCCCTCCCCCTAACTTTTCTTGACCCTACAATTGGTTTTCGACCCCCCCTTACGAAACCCCCCTAAAAAAAAAGTCTGTAACTGCTAAAGCTCGCCACTACTCTGTGCTCCTCCTCCTAGACCTTTTCCTTGCCTTTGAATGTTGCCCTTTTCCCCCCTGCTACAAATCTCTCCCTGGCTCACGGATTGGCTTTTCCTGGTCTCCTCGTACCTATGATCGGACTTTCAGCGTTTCATTTGCTCATCCCCCCCCGGCCCACTTCTTTTTGGTGTCCCCCAAAGGGTCAGTTGGGTCCCTACTCTTCTTATCTCCCCTTGGGGCCCTGGTAGCTATAGCCTCACAGGGCCCTTTCATTACCACCGTATGTGATGTACCCAACTTACTCTCGGCCCAGATGTCACTTTCTACTCTCCGGTCCCGACGTCTGCCCTCCTTTCCCCCTTTTTTCTCTCAGTCTCCAAAACTATGTGGGGAAACAAAAATTCATTTTCCCCCATCCACTTACCCTGCCCCTGACTTTTTACAGTAAAGGCTTACATTTTCACCGGTCCCCACAACCCCCCGTGCTTGGGGAAATCTAGACTTGCTTTATCTTTAAAACCCCAAAACCCCAAAACCCTTACTCTGCCTGCCGCCTCCCCTGAAAAACATCCTCGCATCGCTGTTCCTCGGCTATGAACTACAAAATGTGGTCCCCTGCCCCTTTTCATCTCCCCCCTAGATAGAACCCTCCTTCTCATGGCCTCCAGTAGCCCCCCGCCCCCTCCAATCCCCTTAAATTGCTGCCCGTCTTATCAAACCCCTCTCCTCGTACTCCCCGCCCCTTCCCCCCCGCCAATCCCCCACTGGCTTCCTTGCCCCCGCGAAATTTATCAAATACTAACCATGACTACAAGGCTCTCTGAGCTCTCCCCTCCTACATCTTGCCCTAAATTTTCCAAAAAACTCCCCCACGCCTCTCCGCTCCCACAAAACCTTTTCTTTTTCCCTTATCAGTCTCACCAACCGTCTCCCGACTTCCGTGGCCCCCCCCACTCGGAATCCTGCCCCAACAATCAGACTCCTCACTTTCAACCCGCTTCAAAAGAAAATGAAAAACCATTTTCAGGCTTGCCTATAACCCCCCACTAAAAATTTTCATACTTCCCCACAGAATGTCTGCCCCCCCACCCCCGTCTCTTTCCCCCCCCTTGTAGATTTTAAAACCCCGCGGGTGGGTCCCCTTCCCCCTGTCTGCCAATTGTCATTATCCCTTATCACTGTACTCGTTTTACTTATGTAATGTATGTAACCCCCCCGAATGTACGCGCCCTGGAAAACAAGGGCTTTTAAAAAAAAATAATAAATAATAATAAATTTTTCGACCCTGGGGAAAATTTGGGTAGGGTCCACAATGGGATCTTTTTAGAAAACTGGAAAGGTAGCGAAACAGTTTTGGATATGTTCCTTCGCTGTGTCTTTAAGCAAGAGTGAGGGTTTTTGGCCCCGGGAGGCATGCTCGAAAGTTTGGAGTGGAGTAGGGCCTACGGATGCCCCAAAGGGGACATCAGATCCTTTTTTCCCGGTTGTAGTTTAGTAACGGCTGTTTCTCCCCTCCAATCCATGACTGTCGGGTTAGGATGCCAGATTGTAGAATGGGGCATTTGGGGGGATTTAGGCCCCCGCTTTATGGAGCGCTTACGGAGGGCTCCACCCCTCCAAATGAAAAAGGGAGAAAGAGAATAAAGCTTGTTTTAAAATTTAGGTGGCACAAGAGTGGGTAGGGTTGGAGGGGATCAAAAATTAGGGGAAAAAAAGACCATTTTGATGGTGTGACACCTGCCCCCGGAGAGGGGAAGACTCTGCCATTTGCGCAGGTCCTCTGCTATTTTATTAATCAGAGGGGGCGAGTTTAGACTATAAATGGTGCTGGAAGTCTTGCCGATTTTTATACCAAGAAAGGTGATGTGAGAGGTCACAGGGACAAAATCTAACCCCAAATTTCGCCAGGAGGTTTTCGGTAGAGGGGTCCAATTTCTAGCAGCTCGCTCTTGGATATATTGATTCTATAGCCAGAATATCTTCCAAAGTTCTTCAGGAAAGAGAAGATCCTAGGCATATGCGTAAGCGGTTCTGATAGAAAGAGGAGTAGGTCGTCCGCAAATAGAGCCAGTTTGACCTGGGAGCAGCCTACAGTAATACCCATGAATAGTCCTCCAGGTTACAGGCTAGGGGTTCCAGTGCTATATCAAATAGGAGGGGGGATAGAGGGCAGCCCTGGCACATCCCCTTTATGACAAAAACCCCGGGGTGTGGACCTGAGCAGTGGGATTGTCATAAATTGCAGTGAGGAAGTTCTTAAAATTACCTCTCAGACCCATGCGATCCAGTACCATCCACAGCCACCCCCACCGGACAGTGTCAAATGCTTTTTCTGCGTCAATTGCGATCTTGACTGGGTGCCCGGCGGGAGTGGCTGCGTCCCGTGCCCTCTCCAGTACCACCAAGACCTTCCTCAGATTGCCCACTGCAGCTTGACCCTTAATAAATCCTTTTTGGGCAGGTCCGATGAGGGAAGACATCAATACGGCCAATCTATCGGCCATAATCTTCGAAAGGATCTTTTGGTCAGTGTCTATTTGAGAGATCGGGCGGTATGAGGAAGGGAGAAGAGGGCCCTTTCCCTTCTTGGGAATAACTTTTATGTATGCGTTCTTGGATTCTGGTCGAACCTCACCACCTCTAATTATTTGGTTGTAATAATCAGTTAGCAGTGGGGTTAAGGGATCTATTAATATTTTGTACAGCTCTCCGGAAAACCCGTCGGGGCCCGGGGCCCTTCCCAGGGTCAATCGGTGAATAGCCTGCTGGACTTCCTGTGTGGTGACTTCGGTGTTAAGATACTCTAGATGGTTGGTGGAATGTTGGGGGATAGATACTGCGGCCGGACATTTAGCGCCCTCATCTGAGCTCCCATTGGCCGGATCAGAGTCAGCTGAGTAAAGTTTTTCATAGAAAGATTTGAGGGTATAATTTATCTGATAGGGGTCTGATGTAGTGTGACCCGTTGGTGTGTGGAGGGATGTAATGTGAGAGGGACGAAAAGTGTCCCGAAGGAGTCTAGATAAGATCCTTCCAGCCTTATTCCTGTAGCGGAACAATGTGGACTTCATATAAGAGCGTTGGACCGCCTCCCTACGTCCTAGCCATAGGTCAAATGCTCTCTTGGCGTTCTCCCATGCTCTCCTAGGTTCCGCTGAAGTGTTCGTAATACATTTTTATAGCCTATTTTAACCCCTTCCGTCGCCTTTCTGTATTCGGCATTTAGTTGGCGTCGGTATGAGGTTGTGTAGGTTATTATGCGGCCCCGGAGAACAGACTGAGCCGTGGCCCAATAAAGTGAGATATCAGCGGAGTGTGCTACATTGTCAGATGCAAATTCCGCCACCATCCACGTATTGTATCAGTGAAAGCCATAGTTTTAGCCATATAGGGCGGGAAGCGGCAGATAAATTCTGTGCCTTTAGGAAAGGTGTCTGCAATTTACGGGTGAATGATGGGAGATGAGCATATCTAGGATCTCAGAGGCTACTATCCTTTCTTGAAGATCGCTAGACGTAAGGATGTAGTCTAAGCGGGAACATGACTGTTGCGATGGGAGTCAGGGTGGAGGTCCCTCCAACTATCAAAGGTTTATGTGGAATTTGAGAACATCTGGAGAACGCCAGCATTGGGTCTGTTGGGGGTGGAGTTTGAGAGAGTCGGGTGGGGACCACCATTCCTATCCAGGATCTCGTCAAGGGGTGACATTAATGTCACCCCCTATAATAGCAGAGGTCACAGGATCTCTCTGAATCTTGGTTGCCAAATTGGAGAAAAATGGACCGCTCCTGGAATTGGGACCATAGATGTTGTACAAACTAATGTCGCTACCACCATGGTTGATAGTCTAGTGTGACCACCTGCCTTCTTCATCAGATTCATGGGATACCACTGAAAAAGGGAAAGCTTTATTTATTAGCGTAAGGATTCCCGGCTCCCCCCTCCCTGCGCTGATGAACCAACGGCGTGCCCAACCCATAACTTTTCCATGCGAAAAAAGTCTTCGCGATTTAAGTGCGTCTCCTGTAGGAAGACTACATCTGGGCGGAGTTTTTTTAAGTGACGGATAAATCTAACCCGCTTATTTGGTGAACGGAGCCCCTTTACGTGATAATTCTCATGGGGGGCGTATAGAGATGGGAGATAACCTGAAAAGATCGGTTAGCACGAGTAAGGTATTTAGCGACAGGGTGTCATGGCGGGAGGATAGATTAGGGTGTAGAGACCTCAACCACATATAACATAACCAATGTGCAGAAATTAAATACATCAATGGAAATAACATAGAAAATAGCAAGGACTACGCAGAGAGTCAGGAACTTCACTTTTTTCTGGCTCACAGGGAGAGTACCGTATATAGATTGGAAGAGGTTGACAAAAAAAAAAAACCTACTGCAACCCTCCTGCCAGGAAAAAGGAGAGGTTTGAGGTATCCCAAATTAGCACACCACTACATATATAAACATTTTGTCAGATAGAACCAAAGAAAGAACCAGAATTGGTTTCTATTTATGGAAGAAGTCAACAACATGTCCACCCGGACTGCGGCGGAAGACCTCAACTTAACAACATATCAGGGTTCCAAGTAACCCATAAACAAATAGCCCATTAGAGCTCCGGGGCCCTTGCGGGTCGGGTTTACTCACCACCCCGAAGAAACGGAAGGTGCAGGAAAGTCCCAGAGCGGCACTTCAGGTCAGTGAGTATTGAGAGGTCGTAGGCAGTCGACGGCGGTCTGGGGATCTTCTCTGTTTGGGGGGAGAGGACCCCCGAGGAGAGGAGGAGGAGAGATTTGTGCTTGCGGTACGCTCCAAGGATATCCAGCTTATCATTATAGTTGAGGTATTTGATGATGATGGTGCGAAACCTTTTCTTGGGGTCATCTCCCTTGGAGTTGTTAGAAGCTGGATCCGGACCTATGCGATGCGCCCATTCGACCTTGCAACTGTGAGTGATGCCCAGCGCCAACGGAAGAGCGGACTGACAGATGTCCTGTAGGCCTGATTGCTTTATCCGTTCCGGCAGGCCCACCACACGTGAATTGCTCCTGCGAAAGCGATTTTCAAGGTCCTCTATACGGTCATATAGGATCAGTAGCTTTTTATTGAGCTGCAGGGCATCATTATCAGACTCTAGCTGCAGGACCCTTTGTTCTAACTCTCCTTATCTGGCATCATGGGCTTGCAAATCATTCTGCAGCTTAGTCAGGGAGGCTTGTAGTGCATTTTCCCTGGCCTGTGTTTTTGGGGGTATTTTGCCCGGCTACTCCAGGGCCAAAAGCTTATTAAACTATTATGGGGAGGTTATATCAAAAAGGGAAGAGGGAAGGGCAGCTTGGGCACGGGTGGGTTCTGGACAGACCTCAGTGCTGTTTCGTTCCTCCGTGTGGCAGCGGGCGGGGGAGCCCCTTTTGGGTTTTCCTCCCGGGGGTGCGGGAGGTAAGGGGGAGGGTTTTTTTGGGGGCTCCCGGAAAGGGGAAATTTTCCATTTTACTTGCCAACCCGGGGGTCAGGGGGGGTTGTGCGGTCAGCGGGGCGTTTTGGGCCCCCAGCGGTAAATAGAGGTGGGGGAGGGGGGTGGCGGAGAGCTTTCACCAAAGCACCCGTGAGCTCCCAAAATCGGAACCGGGAAGCCCCTTGATACATCTTACCTAGGGTTTTTTTTCTAGTTTCATTTTTGAATTTTAGGGGCGTGTTTTTTGGGTTTTATGGCCCCAGTGAGGGTGCTGAGGACGCCAGGTCTGTAGCTATAGAGCAACCCTTTTAGGCCCATAAACAGAGATGGGGCGGGCGGGGCTATAGAAAACCGAGGGGGATGAGACATAAAGGGGGATATTAGGAATAGGGAGGACCCCTGTTTAAAGGGCACATATTGCCAAAATGGGCTTGTTTTGCAAAATCTTTAAAATAAAAAGCAAACCTTGAAATGAGACAACCCCTTTAAGCCCTTAATTTTTGGGTGTGCTGCTGGAGATAAAATTCCTGGTTTTATTTGGAGGGTTTCTATGCATTGGGAAAAAATTTTTTTTTTTTTAAATTTTTGCTTTTGGGGGAGGGGGCGGTTTGCTATGTAAGGGGGCCCCCCGGGTGTGCAAAGGGGTCTCCCGGGGATCAGCTTTTTTTTTTGCCTGGACACGCAAAATGGGCCAAAAAAAGACCAAAAAAGAACCCCACGCTACTGGACGCCCCCGGATCCACTGGTCCCTAATCAAAATTTTTGCTCGCTGCCGGGCTGGGAACCGGGGGTCTTGCTTCCCCCCCAAGGCCGACGCCATCTTGCCCCCCCCTGCCTGCCTGGATCCTGCGGACCCCTCCCCCCCGGGCCCCGGGCCCCCCCCGTGAGTCGGAGGCCCCCCCCAAAGACCACCGCGCGGGAGAAGCCGACCCCCCCCACTATCTTCACAAGCCCCGGGGGACTGTGAGAAGAACTGGGCCGTTGCTGCGAGATCGCCCGGCAGCCGCGCGCCCGAAGTCGGAGGCATGGGTTTTCGCGTGGTTTCCCCAGACCCCGGGGACACGAGTCAGTCTTTTCCCGGGCCCCATGGCCGCTCAGCTCCCGGGAGGAGCGGTTTTGGACCTCCCGTGATCAGGGGGGTCCTGGGGCGATTAGGACTTCCTGCCCTAACATCCCCATTTCTCCAGCACCCCCTGTGAGGGGTGCGATCACGGGGGCCCCCCCCAAAAAGCTCCCAACGGGCCACAAGGGCCCCCATGGATGTAAAGGGGGGTTTGGAGCCACCGGTCTTTAAAGGGGGGGCCGACCGTGCCTTTGCCACGTTTTCGCCTTTGGGCCCGTACGTGCGGGGGGGGAAAGGAGCTCCTGGGGGCCCTGCCCAGTTGATGATGGACCAACCCTGACGGGTCTAAAAATCCTAGAGTTTTCCCAAACTGAATATCTCCTCTGGGAGCAACAGCCGGGCTAAAAACAGGTTGCATCCCTTTAAAAACACCACAGAGGACTCTGCTAGCATTTTGCCCCCCCCCTTGGGGGGGCCCACTGATTCCACCCTGGGCCCTTCCCCACGCGCCTGGCCCCGGGGGTTGGGCCCGGGTGGGGACCGGGCGTGATTGGGGGGTGGGGGGTGGGGGGAGGGGTCCTGCCCCTTTTTTTTGTGTTGGGCTCCCCTGCCGTCCTGACTCCGTCGGGGGCCCTGCTGGAAACCCCGGGGTTGTGTGCCACCTTCCCAGAGGCGATGCTCTGACTTCTGGGTTCCCCCCCTGGAGAGGTAGCCCTCCCTGTTAGCCCTGATCCCGCTTTTTATGCCCCCCAAGCGTAAGGTCCCCAAACCCCGCCTCCCTTCCCTTTCCCCCTGAAGAGCTAGGCTGGCTTGGGTCTCACCCCAATGAGAGCCTTTCTCTTATTCTTACCAACCAAACAAGATATGCAGCAAGTCAGAGGTTGGAGACAGGGTCTCCCTAGTCCCAAACTGAGCGGACTGCAGAGAGGGTTTCACTTGGAAAAGCCCAAAAATCAACAACTGCTCTGGGGCCATCCAAGGCCCCATGACGGAACAGAACCACTCATTCCAGCGTCTCCCCAAAGGGTATTTCGAAAACCGCAACAGGCGGAACAATGTTCGCCTTTGAGGTCTGCCAGAATCTGTCAAAACTGGAGAACTGACCACCGCTCTAACAAAAATATTTAATCATGTCCTGGGAAAGCCAGAGGACACCTACATTGAGTTCGATAGGGCTCACAGAGCCTTGCGCCCACAGAGCCTTGATGCAGCCCGCCCACGGGACGTCATTTGTAGAATTCATCACTACATTACAAAAGAGGAGATCATGCGTAAAGCCAGATTGATGCAGCAAGTGGAATATGAAGGCCATAAATTGAGTCTATTCCCAGATCTCTCAAGACGTACCCTTAAAATGAGGACAGCTCTCAAACCATTTCTGTCAATTCTCCAGGCCAGGAATATCCCATACAGATGGGTGTTTCCTTTCTCTCTACAAATTAGGTACCGGGACAAAATGCTCACCCTTAGGTCACCGGAGGATCTGCCGAATCTCATTTCTACTTTAGGACTGCCTGAAGTGGTCCTGCCAGAAAGGGCTGCGGCCACTGCGGCTATTCCTGTACCTGTTAAGACCCCACTGATGGACAATCAGAGGTCACAGCCTCACCTGGTTGGGGCGAAGCCTCAAAGGGGTTGACGTCGTCAAGGGAGCCCAGATAGTCAACCAGCCATGGCGAGATCGCATTGTTGAGTGGCCCCCTCTTTGACTGGAATCTCTCAGGCTGTTCTTTACTTGGACCATTTGTTATATTTGATTGGCACCGTACCTTGTCGAGTGAGGGCGGATCGCCCACTTGCTGTGTGATTACGGGTTATTGGCTCTTTTCGGACGGAAAGGGTCTAATTCAGTCCTCTGGGTAACTGATGGAACTTCCCTGGTCTGCTCCTATAAATAGCTAGTAATTTGTATATTTAATTATGCCCGGTCATGCGGTTTAGATATTGAAATCGGAAATGTAAAGTATAGTGTCTGAAGGCCTTATGGATGCAGTCTGTTTGGGGAGGCATATCTGTCCCTCCCTCTTCCCATCCCTGTTCCTTCCCCCTTTTTTTTTGTTTTGTCATTGTTTCTCCTCCCCTCTGCTTTTACCCAGGTTCCCCTCTGCCTTTCCTCCCCCCTACCCGACTGGTCCTTCTCACTCAGGGTTGGACTTTCCACCTTCGTCACCGAATGGTTCGCATCCATCTATACAGTTACTCAGATGTCTCTGGAGGATCTCACTCTGCGGTGGATTTCCGGAGTGTGAGTCCTTCTTTCCCCCTCATTGTTTTTTATATCTGGTTTCTCTGTAGCTTCACCCCCATATAGTCTGTGGCCTTTTGTACCTCACAAATGGCCATCACAGTTGGATATCTGTACACTTTAGTTGGTTGGCCTCTGTGCGTCACTGTTTGGTTCAACGACACGGCACGGTTGACACTCTGCCTAGTGATTTCGGGGGTCCTCCTATCTTTAGCCTCCTGTCTGCAATGGAATGTCCTCTATTTGTATAACATCCCTTAACGTTAAGGGATTTAATTCCCCCGAAAAGAGGTCACAGATCCTGTACCACCTCCACAAACAAAAATCACATATAGTCTGTATACAGGAGACCCATCTACTTTCTTCCCACATTCAGTCCTATCGTAATAGGTATTTCCTTGCCTGGTGCCATAACAGAAGTACGTCATTCAAAGTTAAGGGAGAGGCCATCTTCTTCCACAGATCGCTCCCGGTTCAGGTTCTAGACGTCATGTGTGACGATGACGCTAGGGAACTATTTGTCAAAATAAATTTGCAAGGCCATATTTTCACAGTGGCAAACATCTATGCCCCCAACACAGGGCAGCTATCCTTTCTTGCTAAGACCCTGGACAATTCGGCCGGGTTCGCCCAGGGGCAAATTGTGCTGTGTGGCGATCTAAATTTAACCCTCAATCCCCTCTTAGACGCCTCCTCTGGGCGTCCAGCGGTTGCCCATCACACTCTTAACAGAGTGAAAAAGTTGCTTCATAACATGCAGCTGGTGGACGTCTGGAGGCTTTTGCATCCGAAGAATCGTGACTATACTTTCTACTCCTTCCCCCACAACTCCTATACTCATATAGACTACGTTTTTCCGCAACACTCCCTCCTTCGCTATGTAATGGACCCCTCAATAGGAAGTATCCTTCATTTGGATCACGCTCCGGTCCATTGTGATCTCAGCCTACCGCACTATAAGCGTTCAGCTTTTGCGTGGAAGCTCAACGAGTCTCTGCTGTCTGATTCTATCTGTCTGTCAGATCTCCAACGCTCAACAGACTCTTTTCTCTCGGCCCATCTCCTTGACCCGACCCCGCCCCAGACCAAGTGGGAAGCCCTGAAGTGTACGCTTCGAGGAATTCTAATAAAACATGGTGCGCGTCTCAAACGGTAATCCTCCTCTAAGCTCCAATCTCTTCTGACACGTCTTTCCTCCCTGGAGAATGTTCACAAATCTTCAGGTTTGGAGTCGGACTTGAGGGCTCTCGCTCAGACGCGTCATGAAATTCTCCAACTGATGGATAACAGGCATAAGAAATACCGTCAATTGTGCTCCAGCTCCTTTTATGCTTGGAGCAACAAACCAGGCAAATACCTGGCGAGAGCTCTTAGGGACAAGAGAGCATCTCTCTTTGTGCCTAGCATCAAGAGTCCAGGGGGACGGGTCACCCATCTCACAGAGGAAATACTTCAAGTATTTCACAAATACTACTCCTCGTTATACAATCTCCCTCCGGGTGATTCTTGTCCCACTTCCTTGCAAAGTTATCTTTCCAAGACGGCCCTGCCGCGTCTTTCGCCTGAGTCTCTCGCCTCCCTGGAGACGCCCTTTAGCGAGGATGAGCTTCTTCGGGCAATAAGGTCTCTGCCCTTGGGCAAGAGTCCTGGTCCAGATGGTTTCACGGCCTTGTTCTACAAGACCTTAATGCAGTCTCCTCCGACTCCCCATTTGATCCTGCTTTCCTGAGGGCTCATATAGTAGTGGTCCCAAAGGAGGGTAAGGACCCGACGCAGTGCCAGAGTTATCGGCCTATCTCGCTGATTAACACTAATGTGAAGATATGCGCCAAGATCTTGGCCAATCGTTTGAATCCTTTGCTCACAACAATTGTTCATCCGGATCAGGTCGGGTTTGTCCCCTCTAGGGAGGCGAGAGATAATACGCTTAAGGCCGTGTTCACACGGCTTATTCCCGACGGATTTGTGAGCCGTACTGAGCTCACAAATCCGCGTGATAAGGGCGGGCGGGGGCGGGGCCGGAGCGCGGCGGGGGCGCCGCTTCACGGCCCCATAGACAATGCATTGTTTACGGCGCGTCCGCGCCGTAAATAATGTGCATGTCAATTTCTCCCCCCACGGCGGATTCGCCGAGCGGGGAGGAGCGACGGATTCCACTGTTCTCTATGAGAGCAGTGAATTACCGTAATTGCTGCCGCGGATTGGCGCCATACTGCAGCGCAAATCCGGCGCGCAGTACGGCGCCAATCCGCGGCAGAATAAGCCGTGTGAACGAGGCCTTAGACTTTCTCTTTGATTCACCATATTCATTTGCAAAAGATCCCATGCCTTCTCCTCTCACTCGATGCGGAGAAGGCTTACGATCGGGTTGCCTGCCTTTTCTACGTGGGGTTCTGGACTCCCTGGGCTTGGGCGCGGTCATGTGTGAGAGAGTAATGGCCCTTTACTCCTCGCCCCAGGCTCAGATACGAGTCAATGGTGTTTTATCTGCTCCATTGATGATAGGCCATGGCACCAGGCAGGGATGCCCGCTCTCCCCCATCCTCTACATTCTAGTCATGGAGCATATGATGCAGAACTTGCGTGGTGACCCGCAAATCAGGAGGATCGGAGTGGGGGATCTTCACTTTAAATCTTCTGATTATGCGGATGATTTGTTACTATATCTCACGGAACCTGATGTCTCTCTCCCGGCAGCATTGGGGGTACTGGAGGATTTTGGGTTACATAGCAACCATAAAATAAACGTGACTAAGAGCTCGGCCCTCGGCTTCTATCTGCCTCCGGATCTCCTATCTAGGTTGTGGTCCTCATTTCCCTTCACCTGGGAGACCTCGTCGTTCAAATACTTGGGGGTTCAGATACCCTCATCTCCAGAAAAAAATTTTGACCTTAATTACAATCCTCTATTATCTAGAATCAAACAGGATCTCCTGAAATGGGAAAAGAAGGACTTCTCCTAGATAGGTCGGATTAACATCCTCAAAATGAATGTTCTACCCCGCCTACTGTACCTCTTCTAGGCGATTCCTCTTAAGTTACTTCGGTCTTTTTTCAGGACCCTACGTAGATTGACTTCTAACTTCGTTTGGGCATGAGGTCATCCCAGGGTTGCGGAGTCTACCTTGACCAGGCCAAAGGCAGAGGGAGGCTTATCCCTGCCAGACTTCATGGCCTATTATCTATCAGCAGTCTCAGTGCGAATTCTAGATGCATTCAACCGCGCAGATCCAAAACTCTGGATTCACCTTGAGTCTCACCTGCATGGGGCCCCCATAGCGGCTCTCCCATGGCTCCCGTCCTCAATTCTGCTGAAGAGTCTACTCAACTCCGTACCCCTCATTGCACAGACTTCGGTTTTGGTCTCTAGGTCATATGCTTCCAAAATGGGGATAATCCGCTCGGGGGGAACTTGCACTCCACTTCTAGGAAATCCAGCTGTCCCTGAGTCCCTTTCCCAGCCCCTCGCTAGACTCCTAGGACCAAGTGTCACCCACTCCACCTTTGACTGTGTTGTTGCACTAGGCTCCTTGAAGGGTTATGAGGAATTGGTGGGGGATGTGTCCTCGACTCGGCTAGATTCCACTATTATCAATTGCGAAGCCTTTATGCAAGCTGGAAGCAGCAGCTCAACCTTCATAGAGCCCCCAACTCTTTTGAATTGTGGTGTTTGGTTAGACATTCTGAAAAACGTGCTCTCTCTGGTTTATATAGACTTCTACTTAACTCTTCTACAACAGAGAGGCTTGTCTTTCAGAGGGGTTGGGAATATGAACTTAATAGAACCCTATCAGAGGATGACTGGCATAGAACGTTCCAGATCACACATAGGGCTTCTGTGTCTTCAAGGGCACATGAACTAAATTATAAAATTCTCACTAGATGGTATTGAGTCCCTGTCCTCTTGAACATCGCATACCCCACTTGTCCTAGTATATGCTGGCGATGTAGGTCTGGTAGGGGAACTATGACCCATATTTGGTGGGGTTGCCCGGTCTTACAACCTTTCTGGTGCAAGGTTATTGATCTCATTTTCAGAATAACGGGAATAAAACTCCAAAACGACCCAGCTACTCTTTTCCTCTTTGATATTCTCCTCCCTGTTCCTATCCTTAGGGTACATCTCCTCACCTTCCTGATTTTAGCTGCTAAAAAAACATTCCCAGGCTTTGGCTCTCCTCAACCTGCCCGTCCATAACGGATTGGTTCAGGGAGATACAGGCCCTGCAGAGATTGTTGGAATTTAGAACAGACTCTCCGCTGTGTTATAGCAAGTACCTCCATGTGTGGGAGGATTGGATCTCTTTCTGTCAATCAGACCACTACCTTTCTAGCTCCTGATAGCAGATCAATCTGCATGTCTTATCGTCTAGATGTTAGTAGTGGAGTGGTGCAGTTCTGTTTCTCTTTCTTTTTTTTTTTCTTTTTTTATAACATATGTTTATTCGGTTTCTCATGGACTTCACAATAAATTGATAAGATGTAGCAGCAACCACAATGGTTATTGGTGCGAGCTTCAAGCTTGCCAGGGCAAGAGTAGAAGGCCGTTCGTCTTAAAAAAAGACGAATGGAGCTTGACACACAGTCCAGACGAGGAACCAATTTTCCAATTAAAACATTGAAAGAATACAAACAGAACTATCAACAATCATCTACGACAAGCAACAACAACAACAACAACAAAAAAAAGAGAAAAGGGGAGAACGGGGGAGGGAGTGAGGGGTAGGTAGGAGGATTCACCACCACAGTGGAGCAGGGAGCCCAGTTGGGCCAGCATAGGGCGCCTATGGATTTGTCCTGGAAACCAGGATGTACACCCCAAGAGACACATGTATTTCTACCATCACGGTGTAGACTCAGGAAGGTGTAGACGACCCAGGGATCCCGCCAAAACGCCCTCAAGGTACCATTTGGAAAACCAAAGACCTAATGTCTTCTGAAGACATGAAGGCTTCTATGTAGGGTTTCCAAGTGGTAAAAAAAATTTCAGTTAAAGTTAGTTTAGCCGTTTCCACTTCCATCCTCTCAAGATTAAGATACGTTCTGACCAGTCGCAGAACCTCACCCACTCCAGGCATTGAGGACTCCAGCCAATTATTTAAAATGCAACGTTTCGCCGCGAGAAGAAGAATATGCAGGAGTGTGTGGTACTTGTTAAGGCCAGTTAAATCATGGAAAAGGCACAATGAAGGAGACAAGGGGACGTCCAGGGCCCATCTTAGTTTTAAGGTGTCCCTCAGTTCTCCCCAGAATCTCTGTGAGTGGGGACATGACCATATCCCATGGATCAGGTCTGTCTTTGGATGCGAGCATTTAGGGCAAGACATCTTACGATTGGGGGCAAGGGGATGAGGCGGGATGTTAAAACCATAAATTGCTCGATGCATAAAACGAAAATAAGTTTCCCGCCATTTCTCACTGATTACAGCCTTGCTGATTTTATTCCAATCTTCTATGGCCACCTGCGGAATGTTCAGGTCTGGGAAACTCTCCTCCCAATTAGTCAGTAATTTAGAGACTTTTTCAGAGAATTGTGATTCCCTCAGTACAACAGAGAGAGGGAGTGTCGGCAGGTCTGAGGGCCCACTAAATCGTCAAAGTCGTTCGAGGGGAATTCTTTAGTGAGATTAACTACTCTGGACCTTAGGAAGCTATTAACTTGAGCGAAGGTAAGGAAATGAGAAGTTGGGATGCTGTATAAATTTTGGAGTTCGGGTAGTGAGTTGTAGTTACATTTTTGAATATTGAATAGGTGACCCACCGTGGTTATGCCCTTCTCCTTCCAAACGCGGAGGTGGGGATCTCTCTCGCTCTGCGCAAGCTCCGGGTGGCCTGATAGCGGCATGTGTTTGCTAAGATGGGCTGGGAGTTTAAAAAGTTTACGGCTACTCCAGAACCACGCTAGGACCCTGCCCTCCTCACATCATACCGGCCTATATCGTTACTGAATCAAGACTATAAATTATTGGCAAAGATCATAGCCAACAGGTTTTAACAATTTTTACTGAATGTCATACATCCATATCAGTCGGGTTTTGTGGCAAACCGTCATTCGGTATGGAACGTCAGAGTGGCCACGGCAGCGATGTTAGCGGCCCAGGAGCCAGACCACCCAGTGTCCATGCTGCTAAGCCTGGATGCTGAGAAGGCCTTTGATAAAGTCTCTTGGCCATACTTAAGCGCCGCTTTGGTGAGAAGAGGGATAGGATCCGTTTTTCTTAATTTCTTAGATCTTCTCCACTTAAACTGTTCAACAGCATTGATATTAAATGGCCACATAACCCCACAGGTTGATCTCTTCAGGGGGGTGAAGCAGGGCTACCCACTCTCGCCCATTCTGTTCAATTTTTCAGTCGACCCACTCTTATATTATATCTCACAAGAATCATCTATCCAGGGCATAACTAAATGTAACCGAACGTTGAAACTCACTGCCTATGCAGATGACTTGTTACTGATGATAACCAACCCAAAACAAAATTTGTCCTATGTCCTGGAGACAATCGGAGATAGGGGGCGCCTCTCGGGATATGAGATAAATGTGGATAAAAGTGAGGGTCTACTTCTGAAGGGCCCTGCCAGACCCCTGTGGTCAGCCTCATTTAACATACGGTGGTGCACATCATCATTAAAGGGCATTTATCGCTTCCTTCGTTCGGCTCTTACTAAGATCTTTCTAAATCTCATTTCCTGGAATGCAGGGGAGTTTCTTCCCCTCCCATCTGGGTGTTTCTTTTCTGCAGGGGGATGACATCATCCCCCCTCCCTTCCCTTTCTGTGCTCGTTCATGAGTCTAGTGTTTGTTTAACATCAGAGGGATGTGACAGCACAGCCTGGCTCTTCCACCTCCCTTGTCTGTGTGCATACGAATCCAACTCACCATGTCTCTAGTCACTAGTCATTCTTATTTAAACAGACGAAGAACTGCCCGCATACCAATATAAATAACACTGATGCTCTGGAGATGACCCCTCACTCTCTGGTCCCTGACCACTCCGTGCAAAATCTCCCTGAGGACAGGGGTGTTGCGACCGGCGCCCGCGACTCCTCCTGCGGGCGCCGGCGCAGCTCTGCCCCGATCCCCGGGACGAGTGCCGCCGCTGCCCGGGTGTCGGGCGGCGGGCGCACTCGCCCTCCGGCGCGCCAGTACTTACCCGGCCGCGCTCCTGTGTCCCTGCAGTCTCCTGCTGTCCGGCGCGCGTGTCCCTGTGATCTAAGGCGCGCGCGCGCCGGCTCTGTGAGACTTAAAGGGGCAGTGCGCCGGTAATTGGGTAATTGCCGGGCACTGCCTCTATTTCACCTGGGCGCTTCCACCCGCTCCCTGCCGGATCTTTAGTGCCTTGCCTATCGAGAAAGCGTTCCCTATTGTCTCGTCCTGATCTACCGTGTACCGTATCCTTGCTTCCATCTCTTGACCACGAATCTCTGCCGCCTGCCCTGCCCGCCTGCCTGTCCCCGACCACGAACCATTGCTGCCTGCCCTGACCTGCTGCCTGACCCCGACTACGAGCGGGCCTGACGCTTGTGCACCACGCTATACGGCGGCTGCCACCGCAAGCAAGGCACGTCAGGGGTAACGACCTGGTAGACTCCCGCTGCAGCAAGTCCATGCCGCTTTGCGGCGGGCTCTTGTGAAAACCGGGACCTACTTAGATTCCGGTCTCTGGCGGGGCTTACCCCAGCGCTTGCGGTGGACCAGAGGATCCACTCCCGCGTCCGGAACCGTAACAAGGGGGCGGAGAGGAATGCGATCCCTCACTCTCTGATCCCTGACCGCTCACTGCAAAGTCTCCCTGACAGTGAGAGGAATGAGATCACATCTCAAGCACATTCCGTGCTACTGAGCATGCCTGGAATGTGCTCACTACAGACAGTATAATGTTGTACCGTGTTAGCCATAGATTTCTTCACTCTTCTACTCACTACAGACAGGCATTCTGGCCAGACAGAGGCAGCGGGGAATGTATGTGATGACATATTAAAGTCATTCCGGGCTACTGTGCATGCCTGGAACGTCTTTAATACAGAAAAAAAAAGCAGGGAGACGAAAGAGCCGGCAGTCCTCAGGGAGCATACGCAGGTATGCGCGCTCGCGATTTAGACCCAGGGGCCGCACAGAATGCTAATTGAAAGAGCCGGCACCCAATGAACAGAGAGGGGTAGGATTAGACCCAGACAAGGCAAGTTTGTTTACAGAAACAGAGAATAAGGGAGACAGAGAAAACGAGACAGCTTTGCAAATGACATCCAATTGCAAAGTTGTTTGTTTTCACTGTCCCCTTATTCTGAAAGCCATTTATTGAAACGATAACACCCCTTTAACCTACCTAGGTATCTCGTTAACTAGAAACCTGGCGAATATATACCAGGATAATATGAGGAAGTACAAACGTGGGAACATATTACACTTAAAGGAGTTGTCTCATTACGAGCTTTCAGCCTGTCAGTGAGCCTGGTAAGTTGAACTGAGGGGCGTGCTTCTTGGTCTGTCTCTTCTGCTCCCTTTCCCCCCCTCCCATCAGCACACAGGCAGCTCTGTAACTTCTATACATGGGGGGGGGGAGGGGGGGAGGGGGGTTGCTGCCAGAGTTCACCCTGTGTGTGGCTGCCTAGGTCTGTTACAGGAGAGGGCTGATCTATGAGTGTAGAGAGGAATGTGAAGTGGTGTGCTAATAGAGCAGAGGGGATGCATGTGTTCCTATATCCCCTGCTTAGCTTACAAGTCTCCACATCTCCAGCAACAACAAGGGAAGTGTTACTATACTCAGGATGTCTCACTAATACAGGAGAGCATAAAGTATTCACATGCCTGATCTGTATAGTATTAGTATAGTCACAGTTCCAAAGACACATCATGATTATAGTAACACACAGGGTCACTGCTGTCACATCTATCTGTGTAGAGAGCAGGAGGAAGCAGGCACACACAGGGTTAATCCAGGCAGCAGGGACACAGATGCCAGAGTCCTCCCTCCCCCCTCCCTGCACTACAGAAGCATTCTGTGCTGGAGGGGCTCTCTGCTCCGGGAGGGGCTCTCTGCTCCGGGAGGGGCTCTCTGCTCCGACCTGTCTTCAAAGGTGATGAGTCATTCAGACCTGACAGCCAGTAAGATAAGGATCAACAGGTCGGCTACTATAGAAACTTGAGAAGCTGATGTAGTAATACAAACAGGGCTAACTCAAAATCAGTAGGATATATGTAATGAACATACATTGCAAAGCTGCTTGTTTTTTTTAAAGATCTTTTAATTAAAACCCAATCATTGTAGCGAGACAACCCCTTTAACTTTATGTCGAGAGCAAATCTTTTAAAAATGGTGGAATTTCCAAGACTGCTGTACCTGCTCCAAATGCTATCAATTTATAAGACCAAATGATGAAAAATTAATTAACGCCCTCTATAGGGCGTTTATTTGGCATAACAAAAGGGCACGCATACCCCTGCATCTCCTCTGTCAACCTAAAATGAATGGGGGCCTGGGGTTTCCTAGTATTAGGCATTATTGTTTGGCGGCACTGGGTAGGTACTTAGCGGACTGGAAACAAGACACCGAAGTGTTCACTAGCAGCTCGTTGGACAGGTTGTTCCTTTCAAATATATCTTTAATTGACTTCGTGCACTTGCAATATAGCCAGAGCCCCCCCCCCCCCGGAGATACGTACTAATCCATTGCTGATGCCGGTCTGGAGGGCCTGGAATAAGATGAGGGCTCTTAAGAAACTTTCTCCCCGGTTTTCTTTACACCTGTTGTTGATTCATAATCCGGAATTTCGGAACGGAAAACCCCACGGTACTTTCCGACGAATGCACTGCATGGGCCTAAGAACTCTAGAGGATTGGGTAAATCCTCAAACCCGCAAACCATATACATTAAGAGAATTACAGGCGATCTTCCCCCACATAGTAATACCCTTTTTTAATTACCTGCAGGCAAGCCATTATTGCACTGGGGTTCTGAGATCAATGACGGATGCAGACTGGAACACAGACTTTGACAGGACCATCTTGAAACCTCCAACTAGACGGGGACACCTATCACAGATTTACAGATTCTTATTGGGAAATTTGGAATGTGAGGATGCTCCGGCGCAATTAGCTAGATGGGTGACGATTGATCCAAAATTCACACCAAATTTTATTTTAACTGCTCTGTCCATGGCCCATAAATTTCTTCCCTCTACACGTTATGCAGAGATGAATCTCAAAATCGAACATAACGTGTATCTGACCCCATTGAGAGGGCACTGTATGGGAATATTTGCATCAGATGGATGCTTTCATTGTAGCTCCCCAGCAGCAGATTTACACCATTGTTTATGGGCCTGTCCCGAGATCACACGCTACTGGGAAAACATAGCCACCTATATACAAAGACACGAAGTGTCCTCATTTCGCCTGAGTGCGTCTTGGGCCTTGTTCGGCTTCGCAGATGGGGAAACATCTTCCTGTACAAACAGGGAGATACAGCTCCTACATCTATTGTCAGCCTTGGCCAGGAAGACACTACTCCAATTCTGGCTGCAACCCACAAGCCCAACCTTCACACAGTTCATGGAAAAGTGCACCTTTTTACTGAGGATGGATTGGGTGGAGGCAATGCAACATAAAGAGAGACGGGTGGGAAAGTTTTTTCGTCTCTGGGGGGGATTCATAGAGACCATGCCACGTGGCATAAGACAAAAAATACACTCCTGTTTCGGAATGACATCATGGTATCTACGGCAACAGCTCGCAGGTAGAGAACCCCTTACCCTAGGACCCCAGGGGCAATCTTTAGAGGGGCAACCAGATGAACACGCAACAATGGACAGGTTAGTACCTCTGTTTGACCACTAATTATTACTATATGAGAATGGCGGTGGATGCAAATGAGCCCCTGAATAGCGTCTCAGACTGCACTACCACCTTGTTGGCGTGGAATAACCATTAGGGTGACTACAAAATGTTCCAGATTTTCTGGGTCTCAGAGGAGGTGTTGGGCAACGTACGTGGGGGGGGACCCGGACAAGACGGGGGGGAAGGGGAATAGGATGGGGACGTGAAATTTCTGCTATTGATTTCACTACTATGTATAACATTCCTATCAATATGTTTTGGGTGTAAAGTTTTTGTTATACTGGGCAGTCTTTTGTTAAATAGGTATATCATAAAGAAAATGGACCATATGTGTACCTGACGGTTAAAGTAACTGCTTTTTCTAGCTGTATGGATCTGGATGTTTTAAAACATTTTGTATGTTATTCTTTGTTATAGATGCCACGTGTTATGTACCTGTTGGTATTTTCTGTCTGTTGGTCCAAATAAAGACAATTAAAAAAAAAAAAAGTTTACGGCTGACCTTCCAGGTAGCGATTGTATCAGGCATTAGGAGACTTGACCTAATGGCGTGAGGGATGTTGGCAAATTTGGTGCGTAGAAGAGCTGAGAGGTCCCATGGGGAAGCGAGTGCTGACTCAAGTTCTGTGTTGGAGTAGTAAGAAGTATTTTTTACCCAATCTAAACAATGTCTGAGATTGCACGCTATATTGTACAGTCGCACATCAGGAAGGTTTATGCCTGCCAATTATCTAGGGAGCATAAGCT
This sequence comes from Phyllomedusa bahiana, assembly GCA_025379985.1. NCBI lineage: Eukaryota > Metazoa > Chordata > Amphibia > Anura > Hylidae > Phyllomedusa > Phyllomedusa bahiana. Next base: position 22,185 of record JAODAL010017295.1, read on the forward strand.
TTGTAGGGCTATTCTTGGTTTCTTTCCTGCCCAAATGAATTCTGAAAACCCCGCCTGAATGATTTTGGCATCCAAATGTTTTAACAGTAGGGGGATGGTTTGAAGGGGGTACAAAAGTTTCGGGAAGCTCATCATACGGACGAGGTGGCACCGGGCTAAGAGGGAGAGCGGTAATTTTGACCATCTATCTAGCTCTCTAACAATTTTCAATATGAGAGGGGGAAAGTTGAGGGAATAGATCGTTTCTGGTGACTTCCCTATGAAGATTCCAAGGTATTTAATGGATTTATTGGTAATGTTTATTGGGGTATCTAGGCGGTCGGGCGTGGATTAGGGGCGAGTCTCAGAAGCTCCGTTTTAGATTCATTAAAGGGGTTGTCTCACTACAAAGATTGTCATTCAAATTAAAGATCTTCAAAAAAACAAGCACGTTTGCAATATATGTCAATAACAAATCTCCTACTGATTTCTAGATAACTTGTTTTTAGTGGCTTCAGAGGCTGCTGAGGTCTCTATAGTCACCGACCTGCTTGTTCTCCCTGATAGGCTGTATCTCCGGCATCTTATCACAACAGGTCGGGAGCATGCAAGTTTAACTATCTCCTGTCCTTTCTCTCTCTGTCCTAGCTCTGCCTGCTGCACAGCTCAGTGATTTAGAGCAGGCATACTAGCAGCCCCTGTCAGTTCCTCTGCTGCCTTATCTGTGTCTCAGCCTAATTATTATTCACTGCTGTTAACTATTTCCTGCCCAAGTCATTCAGCTCTGAGTCAGCCTAATTAGCATTCACTCTCCTGTTTACCTAACCAGCTTCACTGCTGAAGTGAATGATTCAGGCAGGAAATAGTCAACAGTCAGTGAATAGTAATTAAGCAGACACAGACAGATGTAGCACTGAGATAACTCCATGCAAATACAACACATCAGAGATTATTTGAATCGCTTCCCCCCTGCTCAATTCCCTGTGCTGGAACCCCTGGCCCGGGTCATGTATGGATGTATGGGGAGAGAAATATGTGCTGTGTACACGGTGGATACTATTGAATGGTGAGCAGCAGGGGAAAGAGAACTCTGTGATCTGAGATGTTCTCCCTTCCAATGCTGTTAGCATCGGGAGCGAGCGCAGCAGCATGACGTCACCTAGATGAAGGGAGGGGGGAGAGGACTCCAGGAAGCCAGTGCTCCCGCCCATGATTTCAAAACTACAGCTCTTAGGACAGCACCAAGGTAGGATGAAATCCAGTCGTGAGACAACTCCTTTAATTTTAAAGCCTGAGATAGTCCTAAACAGTCTTAGGTGGTGGAATAAATGTGGGAGGTCTCTCTCCGGATGTTTGAGGAAAAAAATGATGTCATCAGCGAAAAGAGCTAGTTTCTGCTCGGATGCTTTAACAGAGATTCCCTCAAAAATAGGAGAGGCAATGAGAAACCTAGCAAATGGTTCAATTGCCAGATTGAAGAGGTAGGGAGATAGAGGGCAGCCCTGCCTAGTGCCGCGCTGTAGGGGGAAGGGAGTGGACAAAAAGCCTGGAAGGCTTATCTGGGCGACTGGGTTGCTATACAAAGTAGACAAGAAGCTACGAAATGGTCCCGTGAGTCTAATTTTGTCCAACACTAGGTCCAACCACCCCCAGTCGACCGAGTCAAATGCCTTCTCAGTATCAATTGTAACTAAGGCCGAGTAGGGGTGGTGTATTGGGGATTTCTTGACCTCATCTAAGATAAGTAATACTTTTCTAATATTGGTTATCGCCGACCACCTTAGGACGAAGCCTACTTGATGAGGTCCAATTAGTTTGAGCAAAAGTGGGGCCAATCGGTCTGCAAGGATTTAGGAGAGAACTTTAAGGTCTTGGTTGATTAAAGAAATCGGGCGGTATGAAGAGGCTAAGGTCGGGTCTTTTCCTGATTTTGGGATAATCTGGATGTAAGCTGTGTTCATTGGGGTGGGAATAGGCGATCCAGTCAAGTAGGAATTAAACAGAGATAGATGGGTAGGGGTAATTTGGGTTTTCAAAGCCTTAAAAAAATTCCCCAGTAAACCCGTCCGGACCTGGGGTTTTTTTTGCTTTCAACTTTCCAATTGCTGATTCTATTTCAAGCTCAGAAACTGGGGACCCTAGCAGTGAAACTTCTTCAGCTACGAGATCAGGGAGTTTGATATTGGTAAGCCACTCACGGGAGGCCTTTCTGTCCAGATGCTCATCAGCATAGAGCGTCTGGTAAAAGGAGCGAAGGATGTTCATCACCTTTCCACCTTCCGATACTAGTCCTCCATCCTGATCTCGCAGCGAAGGAAGAGAGGGAGGGGGATGGTGACCCTTGGCGAATTTAGCTAGTAGTCTACCTGGTTTGTTGCCGAAACGGAATAGTTTAGCCTCCGTTTTAGATTTGGAAAAAAGTTCCCTTTTCTCCAACCAGTGTTCGTACTCGTGTTTGGTGTTCTGCCAAATAGTTTTGTTCTCAGAGGAGGAGGAAACCAAGAAAGCATCATAGGCCTCACGCAGTGCATTGCCGAAGCGGTCTGTTTCTCTTTCTTAGGGAACAGTGTCACAACCATGTCGTCCATAGGTTTTTGTGTTCTTCTTTAACTTCTTGTTTATGTTCTCATTGTTTTCTGAAGAGTTTTTGCAAGAGCGATCTATGAGAATGTAGCTAAATAACCAGTACAAACTTTACTGTTGAGCCAGCTTAGACTTCCCTCGTTGGGACATTGAAAGAGGTCACAAACTTAAAGAGAACCTGTCACATAGGTTATGCCCCCCTTGCTGTGGACAGAACAAGGTAGTGTCAGACCTGCTGTTCCAGCGCTGTGTCCCTTATTCTGTAAGATGCTGTCGTTTTCGTGTATTTAATGCTCAAATCTGCAGTTTTCAGCCAGAAGAGTCATTCGAAGAGTCCTTCAGAGTGTCAGTTTTTTTCAAACCAGGCCAATCGGAGGCTAGCCCCGCCCACCTCAACTGACAAACCTATTACTTTGAATAGGTAGAAACACGTGAATAACTGTCAGTGGGCGGAGCTAGCCTTTGGTGGGTGGAGCTAACACCTGCTCATGAATAAGATTTAAGGGGTAAATGCTCTAAAACTGCTGCATCTTCCAGAATAAGGGGCACAGTGCTGGGAACAGCAGGTCTGACACTAGCTTGTGCTGCCCTCAGCAAGGGGGGCACAACCTATGTGACAGGTTCCCTTTAAATAGTTCGTGCTCCTGAGTGCGATCCATCTACCCCTTTCCCCCGACGGAGGGCATGTCTCACAGATACAGTATCCAATTTAGAGATCAGTTATCCTGGTCTCTTTGCCAAATTAGTATTACGGTTTTATTAGTATTCGCTTGTGCGTAATACTTCTGTTTCTGTATCATGGCAGAAAAAGAGTTTAGTTCCGTCTCTTTGTATTGCATAATTACTGTTCTCTACAGCATTTGCATTGGTTCTGGTTATGCTTGTATACTGTATTTCTTGCAATTCTTTCAATAAACGCATTTGAATACGAAAAAAAGAAAAAAGTTCTGCTTTAAGCACTATGGAGCTCTAAGCAGTCTATGTGCTGATATATAGTACCTGTATACATTACTGTATTTAGCTATGTCTACACAGTAAATGTTAAAATGCTGTGCAAAATCCGACAGCATTTCAACATTGCAGGACTGCGGCTTGGCGACGCAGATTGGCTTTAAAACCGCAGTCAGTTTTTGGATTTGCCGTCGGCCCCGTACATTTAGGGTATAATCGAACTTTCGATGGATTGTAAATACTGAACCCGCTGAAATCCGACAATATTGCCATGCTTTGTAGACATAGCCTTACTGTTTTAGGAAGGTATCGCCTCCTAGTGGTTTCTTGCACTGCATCTGATAGAAATTGAGTAATCTTTATATGTCAGGTTATGTATGAAATCAGAAACAGAACAAAATATGTGTAAAAAAAACACCTTTATGTATGTATGATAAATACACAGTCGATTCACATTGTTATGACCAGCAACTAATATCATAGTAACAGCACGAACAACAGGTAGACAGGCTGGGAGTGTCTCATTAAGGTCCTGGTAGGTTGTCACAAGTATCTGGAGCTGACTGCATCCCCCAGCTACTGCAGGGTTCATAGAGCCAACACCACCACTGAAGTGTCCCTTAGATGTTCCATTGGGTTCAAGTCTGGGGAGTTAGGGGGCCAGGGTGGTATTTGGAAGTCCTGGTCATGCTCTTCAAACCAATGTCGGATATTTCTAGCCATATGACATGTCGAATTGTCTTGCCAGAAGATCTCATCCGCCTCAAATGAGTGCCTTTCACATGGAAGAATGACCCATAGAGTACCCCAAAGACATTCCCCAGACCAAAACACTGCCACCACCACCAACTTGTGTTCTTTCAGCAATGGTTGCAGGGTGTTTGTTCACTGACGTTCTGATGTTTCTCCCATGACACGCCAACGTCCATATGTACCATGAAGCACAAAATGTGACTCATCGGAGAAGATATCTCTTTGCCAATCAGCAGAGGTCCAAGTCTGATACTGCCATGAAAATCGAAGCCTTTTTTGCTGATGCAGCTTGATCAGCAGAGATGCAGTGTCATCTATTTGCTTCAGAGCTCCATAAAACGTAGGGTTCACGGAGCTGTAGTGTTAGACAGATGCTTTGCAGCCCCCTAGTTTATTTTGTACACCTTCATAGCCGACATAAACTTCTCCCAGAAATGGCACTTGGTGCTCTGCAGTTTTCACGTCACTTTATCCCAATGGCGCCATTTGACCACCTGTGATACACTGTGCAGTTTTGGAAATCCTGCCACTCTTGGCCCAAAAACCAATAATCAGCCTTTTCTGCAACTCTGATAAATTGCCTTGTTACACATTACAGCAACGTAGGATATGTGTGCAAACAGCTTATCGCACACTTTATACACCCACCAAGCCAGCTCATTACACATGATTTCCTTCATGAGCTACATACTACATACAATAAAAGTAAAAGGTGGTTATAATAATGTGACTCAACTTTGTATGTACGTGTGTGTGTCTTGTGTGTCTATGGAGAGTGTAATACACTTCAGTACAATTTAGAACTTTCACATACTTGTAATAAATCTACACCCCTTACAGACACAACAGATTTTGAGGAATGAACCTCAGGAAAAGATAATTCTGAATACTGCTCAGATTCATACATACAATAAAATATTTGACCTCGACAACACCTTTCCATGTGGCTGAATACTGTAGATGGCAGGGGCATAACTACAGGGGGAGCAGACGAAGCAGCTGCCCCAGGGCCCATGCTCTTAGGGGGCCCGTGCCCCGGGCCAGCTACTGACATGTCTGCTCCCCCGGTAGTGCGGTTCCTGCGCCCGTCGGCAGCGAACATAACAGTTCACTGCCGGCGGACGCGGAGCTGCGGGGCCCGGCGCATACCGCCTCTGAACGTCTGGGCCCGCCGGCCTCAGCGCTCAGATGCCGGACCGCACGGCTGCTAGGCGCAGGCCCACAGACTGAGCACAGACTGCCCGGGAGCTGAGCTGCGAGGGAGCATGGAGCTGGTGAGTAAATGCTTTCTTATTTTTATTTTTTTTAATATTAATGAATCCTGTCCTGCCTGCCATATAGTCCCTACCTACCTACCTACCTACCTGCCTGTATATAGCCCCTACCTGCCTGCCTGTATATAGCCCTACCTGCCTGCCTGTATATAGCCCTACCTACCTGCCTGTATATAGCCCTACCTGCCTGCCTGTATATAGCCCTACCTACCTACCTGCCTGTATATAGCCCCTACCTGCCTGCCTGTATATAGCCCTACCTACCTGCCTGTATATAGCCCCTACCTGCCTGCCTACCTGCCTGCCTGTATATAGCCCCTACCTACCTGTCTGCCTGTATATAGCCCCTACCTACCTGCCTGCCTGTATGTATATAGCCCCTACCTACCTGCCTGCCTGTATGTATATAGCCCCTACCTGCCTGCCTGTATATAGCCCTACCTACCTGCCTGCCTGTATATAGCCCTACCTGCCTGCCTGTATGTAGCCCCCCCCCAAAGCCCTGCCTGCCTATATGTAGCCCCTATAGCCTCCCCAAAGCCCTGCCTGCCTATATATAGTCCCTATAGCTTGCTCTATGCCCTGCCTGCCTGTATGGGCCCCCTATAGCCTACCCTAAGGCCTGCCTACATATATGGCCCTATAGCTACCTAAACCCTACCTTCCTACCTATATGGCACCTATACCCTGCTTGCCTGTCTATATGGGGCCCTATACCTAAATCCTGCTTGAATGCCATTATGGGGCCATACAGCTTCCTAAACCCTGCCTATGTGGGGACCCTATTGCCTACCTAAACCTGGCCTATCTGGGGCCCTCTATAGCCTAAGTAAACCCTGCCTGCCTAAATGGACCCCATATAGCCAGGGGGGACAGAAAGTGAGGTGCTGGAAAAGTGAGGCTTCTAAGATATTTGTGTCTTAATCTGCAGGGACAAGTGGCCGGGAGCAGTCATCACGGTGGTCTGGACCGGATGCAGAACAAAAGGGAAAGTAAACAACTTATCAGAAACGTCACCTGTGAGTAACAAGACGTAACTACACTGTAATCATTTATATGTCTGCAGAGTCTTGTGTAAAACTTTTGGTGTAATCTACCACACTACTATGGTCACTGTATGATGGTTATATACAGTCTGCAGAGCCTGTGTACACTGGTATCTACCACTAAATGGTCACTAAATGGTGGTACTATTGGTCTTTTGTATGCTGATCAGTAATACTGTAGGGTATTATTCAGTCACTATGTGACACGCGTCTCACCACTCCCCAGGTGAAGACTGGTGGTGACATCATTCTGTGTTAGCAGTGGAAGGGAAAGGATGTCAGCTCTGCAGACCTCCTTCATGCTTCTCATGGCTGCAGAGCTGTCAGTTCCAGGCTCCATGTAACCAGAACACCGGCACTGCTGTAAACAGTTAAGCTATGTCTACACTGCACGTGAATGCGATTGTTTGTACAGCCCCATAGACGGCAATAGAAAAGACAAGCTGCAGTCTCCACAGCTCGTCTTTTCTCTGCTCGTCTTCTGGCGCCCGCGTATTATACAGCATGTTGTATAATACGCCGGCGCTTTTAGTTTTCTTGGCGTCTTCCCATACAATACAATTGTATGGGCGCCATTAAAAAAAAACGAGAAGCGACTGTGTTTTTTGTACCAAGCGTGACAAAAGCCGCAGTCTTGCATCGGAGAAAAAATGGCCGCTTTCGTTCCGTTTTTTGTCCGATGCAGTGTAGACCTAGCCTTATACAAACAGCCTTAAATGATGAAACAAATGTGAGAAAGGCACTCTTCCCTCCCCCCTACTATCAGGCAGGAGATAGAGGGGAGGGGAGACTGTATAAGGCTGTATTATATGGGGGGGGTGGGGGGATGGGCAGTATATAGGGATGTGTTATATGGGAGGAAAGAGTGAATCTAGCAGCTACAGACCTAGTAATTGCCCAGATCCTTAACCTTACAGCTGGGAGATGAGTATAGACAAGCTCACACAGCCTTTATTATACAGCCAGCAAAGAAAGCTGAGGCATTTAGTTTCACTTTCATTTCCTACAGCTCAGAGGGGATTAAAGGGGTTGTCTCACTGGCTTCCACTAGGCTGCAGCAGAAGCCAGGTCTGTAGCTATAGCAACTATTGCTGGCAGCCTATCAGGATAGATCAAACAGGTCTGCAGTTATAGTGACCTGAAGAGCTGATTCAGCCCATCCAAGAGGAGTTATCTAGGAATAGCTAGGATACTGCTAATGGACATATATTGCAAAGTGACTTGTTTTCGCAAGATCTTTAACATAAAAAGCAATCCTTGTAGTGAGACAACCCCTTTAAGTGCAGGCAGATAATCACAGCGCAGAGGGAGTTTCCCATCCAGGGGGCTTGTCTGAACAGGCTGAATGACATATCAGTCAGCCAATCACAGAAAAGGGGACGTGTCCCATCCAGCTACTGCAGAAATAGCTATATATGCACAGATTAGCTCAGATCTGCTATACTAAGTTACATAGGTAATGCAAACCAAATGCAAAAGTCCTTATTTTTACTGTCCCCATCTATGATCTTTTGAGCAAGAAAACCCCTTTAAAGTTAGACAAGTCTAAAGCTGCACCAATTTGTCATCAGCACAAGCCACTGTGATAAATCTGGTGTATTTTTGTACGCCTAACTTTGAGCCAGCGATAGTCAATGAGGGCCATTGTTTTTATAAGTTTTTATTTTAATTTTTTTACATTTCTACAGATGTCTTGTAGCACCGTCTCTTGCACTGGCGTTCATGCATTACATTCATTCAAATAGCATTGTATTTTGCCTACAGTTTTACGGCTGTGGTTTCTAGAGTTGGAGCCACTTGACACATTGGGAAATTGTAATTGTCTCTGTAATGTTAGGCTTTGTTCCAACAGAGAGGTATTAGAGCTAGAAACCTACCTGATGAGGATACCTTGACAAAGTAGGTGGGCATAGGCAATGTGATCAAACTGTTCACTAACAACCTTTATCTTTCACATGTATAAGCATAGCAGTAACGCATTTAAAATGTTCCACTAGTTTGATGTTTGTATGGTTTCAGTAACGGCTGGGTGCTGCTGTGTTTGGTGTTTAACCCCTTAAGGACCCGGCGTTTTTTTGGGGTGACACGTTCGTTTTTCCCTCCTCGCCTTTTGAAAGCCATAACTTTTTTATTTTTTCACCTACATAGACACATGAGGGCTTTTATTTTGCGGGACAAGATGTACTTTCAAATGGTGTTATTCAATATACTATAGAATATACTGGGAAACCGCAAAAAAATTCCAAGTGGGGCAAATTGTGAAAAAAAATTTATTTTCGCCATGTTTGCGAGGGTTTTGATTTTACGGCGTTCAATCTTCGGTAAATATAATGTGTTATCTGTATTCTACAGGTTGTTACGCATCCGGCAATACCAAACATGTAGGGTTTCTGTTATGTTTTGGTACCGTAAAAAAATTCCAAACATTTTCTATTTTTGACATTTGCGCCACGGCGCCATTTTGTGCGACCAATAACTTTTTTGTACTACCACCTACGGACGTCAGTGAGGGGGGCTTTTTTGCGGGCTGAAGTGTACTTTTTATCGCTAGCAGTTTGGAATGCATGCGACTTTTTTGATCATTTTTATTCCATTTTTTGAGTGACGTAAAATGACCAAAAAACGCACTTTTGGCGTTTGGAATTTTTTTTCTTCTACGGTGTTCAGTGTACGGGATAAATGATGTTATATTTTTATAGATCGGACTTTTTCAGACGCGGCGATACCAAATATGTGTAATTTTTTATTATTTTAATGATTTTATTTGTAAAATGGGGAAAGGCGGGTGATTTGAACTTTTAATACTTTTTTTTTTGTACTTTAATACTTTTTTTTTTTTTTTTTTACTGTAACATTGAGGCCACCTATGGTACTTGACCACTAGGGGGTGCGATTGTTAATACAACCTAATGCATTGCATAGGCAATGCATTAGGGTGTACAAAGATGGCGGTTTCCCCACTTCCTGTCTGCGGACGGAAGTGGGGCAAACCGGCCAGGGTAAGTGACGGGAGCCTTCACAAGGCTCCCCACCACCATGCCCGGTCTTCGGATCATGACCGTACCGATCGGTGCGCGGCACCGATCGGCGTTCATTCAGACGCCGCGGTGTCTGATGGGTAAAACAGCGCCAGCGGGCGGAGCCACCCGCCGGCGCTGTTACTGCCGGGTGTTAGCAGCGATTTTCTGCTAACACCCGGCGGCTGTGCGGGGTGGTCGCTTAGCGGCCCTGGGACGTACTCATATGCCCAGGGTCGTTAAGGGGTTAAAGGGGTTGTCTCACTACAAGGATTGTTTTTTATATTAAAGATCTTGCAAAACAAGTCACTTTGTAATATATGTTCATTAACAGTGTCTTACCTATTCCTAGATATCCCCTCTTGTATGGGCTGCATTAGTTCCTCAGGTTGCTATAGCTACAGATCTGTGTGATCTCTCCTGATAGGCTACCAGTACTGGTTGCTATAGCTACAGACCTGTTTGATCTCTCCTGATAGGCTGCCAGCGCTGGTCGCTATAGCTACAGACCTGGTGTCCTCAGCAGCTCATCACTACAGGCCAATAGTAGCCAGTAAATTCAAAAATGAAACTGAGAAAACAGGACTGAGGTATGATGAATCGATGTAGTGAGACAACCCCTTTAAGAATTCTCTCCCCCCCCTGCTGTTTGTTCTATCTGACAGCAGGGAGTGACATCATCACACAGGTCTTGGCAGCTCACTACTGAGAGCTTATTTGTTATCTGATCTTTCAGACAAAAGCCAGTAATTATTGCTGTTTACTTTACCTCAGAAGCTTCCCTGGTCCTGACAGCAGGATGCTAATTAGGCTATGTTCACACGGTATAATTGCGATTGCGGGGACGTATTACGCCGTGTGCTCGGAAGCGGAGGCTTCTCTCCCCGCTCGGCGTATTGTCCGATTGGGGAGAGGAGACGTAATCCATAGTTCTCTGTGAGAACTGTGGATTACCGTAATTATTGGGACGTATCTCGCCCTGTAATTCGCGCTGTACTGCACTAAATACGGGGCGAGATACGTCCCAATAATTGCCGTGTGAACATAGCCTTACAGACAGCTTGACCAGGAAGTGACAGAGCAAAGCAGCATTATTTCATTCATGTATTCTATGAAACTTTGAGATGACACAACCCCTTTAATCCCATCAGATCTCCATAGCAAGTGTAGAGAGATGCAAGTCCACACTAGAGGTAAAATTGCTGATGCAACAATATGACACGTTGCAAGCAGGGCCATCTTAACAATATCATGGGCCCCTGGTCCAAGAAATGCAAAGGGCCCTGCCCAAGCACAGGGCATTTCGTCAGGTCACACCTCCAATCACTTCACTGTGTCAAGATGCTCCCATGACGTGTTCTAGGTTTCACACCTAAAGCAACAGGCGGCCTAAAAGACTGGTGAGGCAGGGAGCTGATGGCTCCCTACATTGCTATGTTTCATAACTGTGCAGCCTGAGTATGCACAAAACGATGAATAAGAAGCGCCAACCCGGGGATTCTGGGAATCTGTCCTGGATTCTCAGGATATACGTCCAGCCGCCCAGGGCTTCTATGCTCATGGGGCCCCTGGACAACTGCTTAGTCTTAGTGTGTCCAACAGATAAGCCTGTCCTGCTTGCAAGTTTGCCACAAATCCTGTTAATTATTATTATTATTTATTTTAAAGCGCCATTGAGTCCAGGGCGCTGTACATTCGAGGGGGTTACATACATTACATAAGTCAAACGAGTACAGTGATAAGTGATCAATGACAATTGGCACGACAGAGGGAGAGAGGACCCTACCTGCGAGGGCTCACAATCTGCAAGGAGGGGGAAAGAGACAGGAGGTGAGGGGCAATTGAGTAGGATCTATGTAAGAAACCCGCTGGAGGTCGTACGGCTGCTTTGGCAACTATACCAATAAGTAGAGCACTGCGTCTCTCTGGGGACACTGACAGGTTGCTATAGGCAACTGCACCACTTTTGCTCTTGCACTACTCTTAGTGGTTTAAACTTCCCTAGAACAACGCAGCAGCCAATGCTGCGGCAAATAGTCTCTTTAAAGGGGTTTTACCACAAAGTAAAATTGACGTGGGAAACTTGCAAATTAAATAATATTTTCACCATTCATCATTATTAAAAATTCTGTTGCATTTTTGTTTTAGCTGCTCCTTTAGTGATCCATAGTGTACAACTCAGTCCTGGCTGTACATGCTCAGATATCACCTCTCCTCTCAGGCAGCTACTGCCAGTCTCTTCCCTTCCTAGTAATCACACACACTCACTGCTGAGTGTTCAACCCCAGGTGCTGTCGTTCTACTCCTGTCCTTTGTACTCCTTAGTAATCACACACACTCACTGCTGAGAGTGTTCAACCCCAGGTGCTGTTATTCTACTCCTGTCCTCCTTAGTAATCACACACACTCACTGCTGAGCGAGTGTTTAACCCCAGGTGCTGTCATTCTACTCCTGTCCTTTGTACTCCTTAGTAATCACACTCACTCACTGCTGAACGAGTGTCCAACCCCAGGTGCTGTCATTCTACTCCTGTCCTCTGTACTCCTTAGTAATTACACACACTCACTGCTGAACGAGTGTTCAACCCTAGGTGCTGTCATTCTACTCCCGTATTCCTTAGTAATTTGTCAAACAGTGCAAATAAAGAAAATGTAAAAAAAGAGACTTCAATAAAAAAAAAAAAAAAAAAAATCCATGTTTGGTTCAAGCAGAGATTTGAACCTAGGATGCTGAAATGCAGAAGTGCTAACCACTCAGCTATATTGCTCAGCTAATTATAGCTCTGCACCCTTCTGTAGGAGGAGCTGATTTATGTAATATCATGGTTGCCAACCCTCCCGTTTTTGGTGGGTCACTCCCGCTAATGGGGAGTTGTTCAATCTTCCGCAGCTGAAGAGCTGCCTGAGGTTATATGTGTAAGGAGGCATCAGGGTAGCATCTCCTGACGCTTCCCTGAAGCCACCTTCCTAGGCCGCGGTCCGGGAATGCTCTCGTAGCTTCATAGGAAGCTGCTTGAGAGCAGGGAGCCCGAGCACTACTGGGAAGGGGGCAGGGCCGAGCAGGACCCACGAAGCTCCACCCCCTCCCTCGAATTGAGAACCAGCAGCAAGACAGGTGAGTGTACACAGAGGAGATGGGTGGCAGAGAGTGTGTGCAGGGGAGGAGTGTGCATGCTTCAGTGTGTGTGAGGGGAGGGATGTTCATGCTTCAGTGTGTGTGCAGGGATGGGTGTGCATGCTTCAGTGTGTGTCCAGGGAGGGGTGTGCATGCTTCAGTGTGTGTCCCTGGTAGGGGTGTGCATGCTTCAGTGTGTGTGACTGGAGGATGTGCATGCTTCAGTGTGTGAGAGGAGAGTGCATGCTTCAGTGTGTGTGAGGGGAGGAGTGTGCATGCTTCAGTGTGTGTGACTGGAGGAGTGTGCATGCTTCAGTGTGTATGAGGAGAGGGGTGTGCATGCTTCAGTGTGTGTGAGGGGAGGAGTGTGCATGCTTCAGTGTGTGTGACTGGAGGAGTGTGCATGCTTCAGTGTGTGTGACTGGAGGAGTGTGCATGCTTCAGTGTGTGTGAGGGGAGGAGTGTGCATGCTTCAGTGTGTGTGACTGGAGGAGTGTGCATGTTTCAATGTGTGTGAGGGGAGGAGTGTGCATGCTTCAGTGTGTGTGAGGGGAGGGGTGTATATGCTTCAGTGTGTGTGCAAGGGAGGACTGTGCATGCTTCAGTGTGTGTGCAGGAGAGGACTATGCATGCTTTAGTGTGTGTGAGGGGAGGAGTGTGCATGCTTCAGTGTGTGTGCAGGGGAGGAGTGTGCATGCTTCAGTGTGTGTGCAGGGAGGAGTGTGCATGCTTCAGTGTGTGTGCAGGGGAGGAGTCTGCATGCTTCAGTGTGTGTGCAGGCGAGGAGTCTGCATGCTTCAGTGTGTATGAGGAGAGGGGTGTGCATGCTTCAGTGTGTGTGACTGGAGGAGTGTGCATGCTTCAGTGTGTGTGAGGGGAGGGGTGTGCATGCTTCAGTGTGTGTGAGGGGAGGAGTGTGCATGCTTCAGTGTGTGTGAGGGGAGGAGTGTGCATGCTTCAGTGTGTGTGACTGGAGGAGTGTGCATGCTTCAGTGTGTATGAGGAGAGGGGTGTGCATGCTTCAGTGTGTGTGAGAGGAGGAGTGTGCATGCTTCAGTGTGTGTGCAGGGGAGGAGTGTGCATGCTTCAGTGTGTGTGCAGGGGAGGAGTATGGCAGAGTGTGTGTGAGGGGAGGAGTGTGTATGCTTCAGTTGTGAAGAGAGTGTGCATGCTTCAGTGTGTGTGCAGGGGAGAGTGTGCATGCTTCAGTGGTGTGAGGGGAGGAGTGTGCATGCTTCAGTGTGTGTGATGGAGGAGTGTGCATGCTTCAGTGTGTATGAGGAGAGGGGTGTGCATGCTTCAGTGTGTGTGAGGGGAGGAGTGTGCATGCTTCAGTGTGTGTGCAGGGGAGGAGTGTGCATGCTTCAGTGTGTGTGCAGGGGAGGAGTATGGCAGAGTGTGTGTGAGGGGAGGGGTGTGTATGCTTCAGTGTGTGTGCAGGGGAGGACTGTGCATGCTTCAATGTGTGTGCAGGGAAGGACTGTGGCAGAGTGTGTTTGCGGGGGAGGGGTGTGCGTGCTTCAGTGTGTGTGCGGGGGATGGGTGTGTGTGTTTCAATGTGTGTGCCAGGGCTGTTTTTGTGCGGGGGATGGGTGTGTTTGTGTATTTCAGTGCGTGTGCGAGGGGTGTGTGTGTGTGTATTTCAGTGCGTGTGCGAGGGGTGTGTGTGTGTGTATTTCAGTGCGTGTGCGAGGGGTGTGTGTGTGTATTTCAGTGCGTGTGCGAGGGGTGTGTGTGTATTTCAGTGCGTGTGCGAGGGGTGTGTGTGTGTGTATTTCAGTGCGTGTGCGAGGGGTGTGTGTGTGTATTTCAGTGCGCGTGCGAGGGGGGTGTGTGTATTTCAGTGCGTGTGCGAGGGGTGTGTGTGTGTGTATTTCAGTGCATGTGCGAGGGGTGTGTGTGTGTGTATTTCAGTGCGTGTGCGAGGGGTGTGTGTATTTCAGTGCGTGTGCGAGGGGTGTGTGTGTATTTCAGTGCGTGTGCGAGGGGTGTGTGTGTGTATTTCAGTGCGTGTGCGAGGGGTGTGTGTGTGTATTTCAGTGCGTGTGCGAGGGGTGTGTGTATTTCAGTGCGTGTGCGAGGGGTGTGTGTGTATTTCAGTGCGTGTGCGAGGGGTGTGTGTGTTGTGGCCGAGTGACTGTGTGCAGTTGCAGGTCTCTGCCACTATGTGGAATTCAGCAGGGTACCTGCTACAAACGTGCCACCGAATGTCTGGGTTCGGTGGGGGAAGGAGACTTGCTGGTGTCAGTGACAATAGGTTACTGACACAGGTAGCTAGAATGGCTGCCTTGCAGCCAGGTATGGGTCTCCTTTCCCGGGACGGTCGTAGCAGGCCAGGTTTTGGGCAAATCCCTGTAGGGCTATAAGAGGCCTCCTACTACAGGTGATCAGGGGGGCGTGGTCTGCTAGCTGGTAGTGCAGCAGAGGAGCCGGAGAGAGGCTCTGGCCCCCAGAGGCTTGAGGGAAGCCAATAACGTACGAGAGAGTACACTGTGTTGATGCTGGACGTTAGGTCTAGAATACCGATAGACAGAGTCTATTTCTATGTGTAGTTAGTGGCCAGACGGCCGAGGATTTTGTTTGTAATAGCTGTGTCTGAATAAAACTGGTTGAGGCCAGTGAACCCAAAGCCTGCAGTCAAGAGTGCCTTATTTTATGTGCCAATACCGATCTACAAAAGACGGCGATCCGTGAGCTAAAGGACACCCAGGACGGCTCAGGAGGGCGTCCGGACGCAGGCGAGGCGTCACATATGGTGGAGGATGCCGTGGGCATTATTGGCACAGTTGAAAGTGCAAAGGACTGTGGCAGCAGAACTTAAAAGGCTGGAGGCCTGACTGTTGGTGTGGTGAATAAGAGAGTCTGAAGAGACTGTTACCTGTGCATAAGATTTTTTCACCATGGAGGAGCTTATTAAGTGCCTCAAGCAGGCAAATGCCCCAAATGGTAAACATGGCTAAACAGAAAGCAGCACCTATTTGCATTATGCGTCCATACAGGGGCCTTACATGACGAACGGTTTTTGGGCTCAACAGGTGGCCGGGTTAATAAACCTGTCAGCGTAAAAGAGATGCAGGGATGACCTGAGACTCGGATGTCAGTGAGAAAGGCCCATGGGGAAAAAATTGGCGCAGAGGAAAGTAAGGGCTTTCCTTGCGATTTCGAAGGGATTGCTTCCGTAAAACTGCCAGCCGACATGGGCAATGTCCGGGGCCATTCTTAGTGGAAAAATGCAGAGGTTCTACGCGATGTCCCCCCCACAGAAACCATAGATACCCCAAGCTAAAGGAAAGATTCTGCCAGTCTGGGGGTTAACGAGAGGGAAAAAGGGCACAAAGGATGGGGAAAACCAGAAGTGGAGAGTCCGTTGCGAGGGAAACCCACCAGACTATACAAGGAGGGGAAAGGTCCAGCTTCAAAAGGCCCGGGGTTTCCCTTTACACAAGGGTTAATTTTGGAACAGGGGGGAATGCAGAAAAAGATGGATGCGGCCGTCCCCGGGGGCAACCCATTTCTCAGCGGGGCCCTGCTATACCATCCACGGGGGACCCATTTTGGGGGTTTCCCATCAGCGCAGAATGTGCCCCGCTGCCCTCTCAGGGGGAGGCCGGGAGGTTGCACCCCCCAAGCCGGGATTTTCCGGGTGTGTGGAGCCCCACCCAGGGCTGACATGGCACACAGGGGGCCAGACAGCACCCAGCCCGCATCCCTGGTAAGACTTTCCTATTATTTATGACATGGATTATGGACTGTCAGTCAAGCCCAGGATGTATTCTTCACCAGGGGGTCAAAAAGGAGGCCAGAACACGCCAGGCCTGGGAAAGAGCCCTGGGGAATGAGACTGTGGATGGGACTTAAAAAAGTCTGAACTTAATATTATGACATATATGCAATGTCATTTATTGAAAATGTTAATAATATAGCTTACCTGCCTGTGATCCATGAGCAGGTCACACAGACTGAGCAGGGGGAGGTTAGTGGCATCACAAAGCTAGCTCCAGCTACTGCACTGTGTGAACAAAAACCATGGTGCGCAGCAAAACGGGAGAGAGAAAAACAAGCTCGGGTGTGCCCCTAAGGTCATGATTAACTGTGCTAGGAGAATAAAAGAATTTGCGGGTACATGACAATATGGAGCAGGGGGTAACCGTACAGACTCAGGGGGAGCTAATTTTGTTGCCCTGCAAAAAGGGTGTCCCTGATCCCCCCATTGGAAACCTGTGAATGTGAGTATGCTACAGCTTGGCGGGTGTCTGGGTCCACGGGGATGTGTCTCCCAGTGACCCCAGCGCGCTGTAGTACCTGAGGGAAGTTGCAAGTCGCAGGAAAATGGGGCCCCCAGGATTGAAGGCCCCATTTGTGTGAGCTGTCTTTTTCCAGAGAGGACCCTTTTATTTCTCAGTGTGCAGTTTGGAAGCTCTGAGAATGTTTTTCTCCTACACTGTGTGAGGAGATAGTTTAATGAGGGTGTGTCCAGATTCTGGAATGTATGCCTGTAATGAGACCTCGATCCTTTGTAGAGAAAATGTGGCTGAGCTCGTAGTATACGGTTTTTTCACTTGCCTCAAGGGTTGCTGTTTGCCATAGTTTTTTACTCCCCCTGTCAAAAAGGGGCATGATGAAGGGGGAGCTCCCGACCCACAAGGAGGGTGTAGGCTTGAACCCTGGGAGGGCGGTGAGCAGGTTTAAATCCCCAAAGGGGTAAAGAGGGTCTGGTTCTGAGGAGCGATACTTTTTTCCTTACGGGAGATGGAAAAACCTATTAACAGTATCTCAAGGTATTTTTCCTTGGTTTTGGGGCGAGCGGCAGAGGGTGCATTTGCACGAGATTCCCGAACTACAGAGGCTAAAAAGGTGACTGAGTTGCCAAATTGAACACCCCCGGTTTGTTGTATGGGGAGAACTAAAAGGAATAGCCGGCGTTAGGGACTAAATGTCCCTTTGTATAAATTTCTCCCATGCCTCCCGTCATTGTGTAATTTAAAAGGGGGCAAGATATAGAATATCCCAGGTAGAAGCTGGAGTTCTCCCTTTAAAACGGGTATAGGGGATGTGGGGAAACATCTCCACCATTGACACGAGTGTCTGCTGCAGAAACGCCCGTGAGAAGTGGCACAGGGATTATCCTCTGTCCCTGGTGAGGTGCCAGGTAAGGGCATCATGGAGACAAACGTCATAGAGGTTGCCAATGGTGACGGAAAAACCCCCTAATGCCCGCTATGTGTGAGGTTTGTATTGCGGAATAGCATTGTTTGTGGGCCCCCCTTTGTATAGTAGGGCCCGCACAGAGGGTTACCAAAGTCAAAAACCGTTAGGGGCGTTTTAAAACCAGGGAGTACAGGGACCCCTGTGTATGCAAGGATATTCATGAAAAACGGGGAAAAAGGCCATGTTTGTGTCTTCCCACTGCTGTACTCAAGTTGTGGGGGACAAGTGAGTCCTCAACATTGAAACCCCCTGGGGAGGAAGCTGAGATAGCGGTAAAATTTCCCCGAGGTAGCGAGGGCCTACAAACCCTGTGTTTTTTGACCCGCAGGGTTTTGGGGAGACAGATGTACCATATACCACGGTGGGGGCTAGTCCGAGAATTAGAGGGTGTATAGGCTGTAAAAGGCAGGAGATGGTCAGTGAGGCCAGGGCTTGGGACTTAGAATTTAGGTCGAAAATTTTATTCCTGCAGACAAAGAGGTAGTAGGTTTGGGGGTCAGGTGCGCCCCCAAATGGCCATGGTGGATAGAAACCCTGACAGGTTGCTGTCTTACAGCTTCTGGTGAATTAGGGGGTTGCGGATAACCAGGTGCCTTTTGCTGATGTGAACCCCCGATGTGAAAACTTTGCCCCAATGGGCAATGCCAGGGTAACCTGGGTATGGAAGAAGACTACAAGACCCGGATAGCGCTGGTATTGGGGGGTTTTACTAGTAAACCCTGTGAAGGTCAGCATGCGGTGAAAAGGTGGTAACATTGGTAGAAAAGCGTGCATGGGTTGGAGTCATGTAAGTGGAGTAAACGATTGGGTTTCCCCAACAGTCTATTTCATGGTGTGAGCCCACAACGAGTTGGGGTGGGACAATTTCATCTCTGCCCTGAAGAATTAAGGAAATTTGCCCAAAGTAGGAGCTTTGATCCCAGAGGGTGATGGGACAAGGGGAAAAAGACCTCGGCCTTATTCAGAGGGGGGGGGTATGTGGCCGAGTGACTTGTGCTTTTCGGTCTCTGCCACTATGTGGAATTCACAGGGTACCTGTACAAACTGCCACCCCAATGTCTGGGTTCGGGGGGGGAAGGAGACTTGCTGGTGCATGACAAAAGGGTTTCTGGACACGGAGCTAAATGGCTGCCTTGAGCCAGGTAGGTCCCCCCTTTCCCGGACGGTCTAGCGTTGGGTGGGGGGCCGTCCCCACGTTCCCCGGCCCGGTTTTGGGCCAATCCCTGTAGGGGATAAGAGGCCCCCTACTACGGTGACAGGGGGGGTGGTTGCTAGCTGGTATGCAGCAGAGGGGCCGGGAGAGGCTCTGGCCCCCCGAGGCTTGAGGAAAGCCAAAAAACTAGAGAGAGTAAACGTGTTGAGCTGGACGTTAGGTCTAGAAAACCCATAGACAGGGTCTATTTTATGTGTAGTTAGTGGCCAGACGGCCGAGGATTTTGTTTGTAATAGCTGTGTCTGAATAAAACTGGTTGAGGCCAGTGAACCAAAGCCTGCAGTCAAGAGTGCCTTATTGTATGTGCCAATACCGATCTACAAAAGACGGCGATCCATGAGCTAAAGGACACCCAGGACGGCTCAGGAGGGCGTCCGGACGCAGGCGAGGCGTCACAGTGTATTTCAGTGTAGGAGGGGTGTTGATCGTGGGAGGTGTGTGTAGTGTTTGAGGTTTCCTGCGTGGGGTCAGGAGGGGGGTATGTGTGTGTAGTGGGAGGGTGTGTGTGTTTGAATGTGCAAGGGGTTGGAGTTGCCCACTTATCTTCTGTCCCTTGCTCCTGGCCCCTGTGGTCTGTCTCTGGAGGTCTCAATGGGCAGGAGACAGGCCACAAGGGGTAGAAGTTGCCCTCTGCTCTCTTTCTCCTGCCAACTGCGGTCTGTCTTTGGTGGCTGCAGAGGGCAGGAGACAGGCCGCAGGGAACAGACTCTGGTGACTGCCTGTGGCAATAGCCTATTCAGCATCCAGGAAAGCTGGGTGACACTCCATCCCCCAAAGGTGGCATCCAATATTCCTATCATGGAAACCTGGATGTTACCTGTGGGTGATGGGTGTCACCCAGCTTTCTTGGATGCTGAATAGGGTATCCAGCCTTTGTGTATGAGTGCAATGTTTGTTTATTTACAGGTTCCCATTTGGACTACGTCGGATTCCGTGGACTACGTCGGATCAACTTTGGATCTATTTTTTTTCAAATAAAATGGTTAAAGAGGGCTGGTGTCGGGGAGTGTTTATTTAAATAAAAACATTTTTGTGCAATTTGTTTGTGTTTTTTTTCCATACAATCCCAGTGATAGTAGTGGAGGTATCTGACAGATGCCTCTTCATTACTATCGCTCGGGCTTGGTGTCAGCCAGCGATGTTTCTTGTTGCCTAAGGCTGACACTAACCCCGTGTCACTATTACCCCAGTACCCAACGCACCAGGGGTACTGAGAAGAGCCGGTAACCATCAGAAGTGGACCCTCTAATGTGATGGTCCGCTTCTGGAGCAGCTGCATGCTGGTATTTTAAGAATGGGAAGAGACCAGCAGCGATGGTTCTTCCCATTCTGATAGTATCAGGCTGCAGCTGTTGGTTTTACCTTGGCTGGTTATGGAAATTGGGGGGGACCCCATGTCATTTTTTTTCTGAAAATGTATTTATTTAATGAGAATCTGCACACGGGCATCCACTGTAATGATTACAGGAGGTGCCCACTGTAGGATTCTCGATAAATAAATGATATTTGAAAAAAAAATAAGACACGGCTGTCCCCTCCATTTTCCATAACCAGCCAAGGTAAAACCTACGGCTGCAGCCTGCTAATATCAGAATAGGATGGTCCATTAACACTGGTCCCTTCTCATTCTAAAAATATCAGCCCGCAGCCGCCCCAGAAGCGGACCATCACATTAGAGGGTCCACTTCTGACGGTTACCGGCTTTTCCCGGTATCCCTGGTGCTTTAGGTACTTGGGCAATAGTGACACGGGGTTAGTGTCAGCCTTGGGATGACAAAAACTACTGCTGGTTGACACCAAGCCCGAGCGCTAGTAATGGAGAGGCGTCTGTCAGATACCGGCATTACTAAAACTGATATTAAATGGAAAAAAAAACAGACACAAATTACACAAAAAACTTTTATTTAAATGAACACTCCCCGACATCAGCCCTCTTTCACCATTTTATTACAGAAATCAATCCAACGTTGGTCCAACATAATCCAATGATTCTGACATAGTCCAAAGGAGAAACCTGTATGAATATAAGAACATAAAAAAAATGACAGTACTAAACTCTATCTCTTGCATCCCCTGAAGATCATTCCCTCAACTGATCTTCTGGGGGTGCAGGGTACGGAGTTCAAACTGCACAATATCATACTGGGGAGTGCATGCTCCCCCAAAGAGATTGTAAGCTGTACTCTGTACTCCTCTCTCCTACCACTCCCCACCATTGTGTTATGCATCCTAGTACCAACACAAAATACAACACCCTCATCACCCCATAACCTCTCCACCTAATACCCATAGTCCTCTCACCTCCACTTATCACCCCATAACCTTCTCATCTATTACCCCATAGTCCTCCAGCTATCACTCCACCTATCGCCCCATAATCTTTCCACCTACACGTCTCACCTATCACACCCTTTTGCTTGTACAGAGGTGGCTACATGTAGGGAAGTGCTTAAAAAAATAGAATGCTAAGGTGTTTGTGTGGTAAATTTTGCAGGGACGAGTCGTGGCCGGAAGAAGAAGTCATCTGGACAGGATGGAGAAGAAAAGGGAAAGACGTCACAGGAGTCCTTACACGTTACTGCACTATAGTCACTTAAGTGTCTGCAGAGCCTGTGTACACCATAGTTGCCAACTTTTGAAAATGAAAAAGAAGGAGATAATAGTAGGCGGCGCGCTACGCACGCCGCGGCAAAAATTTGTATGGCCATGCCCATCTTAACGGTATGCCACGCCCCTTCAAAAAGCCACACCTACTCCACAACGGCTTTGGAAGAAAGCCAGGTAGATGCCCTTATAGCCAGGTAGTAGCCCCCCATAACCAGGTAGTGCCCCTTACAGGCAGGTAGATGCCTCCTTGTAGCCAAATAGATGCCCTCTCTGTAGCCCGGTAGAGCCAAATTTGTAGCCAGGTAGTGCCCCCATTGTTTGCCAGGTAGATGCCCCCATTGTTTGCCAGGTAGTGCCCCCATTGTTTGCCAGGTAGATGCCCCCATTGCTTTCCAGGTAGTGCCCCCTCTGTTGCCCGGTAGATGCCCCCATTGTTAGCCAGGTAGATGCCCCCATTGTTTGCCAGGTAGATGCCCCCATTGTTTGCCAGGTAGATGCCCCCATTGCTATCCAGGTAGTGCCCCCTCTGTTGCCAGGTAGATGCCCCCATTGTTTTGCCAGTAGTGCCCCTCCTGTAGCAAGGTAGTTCCCCATCGTTTAGCCAAATAGTGCCCCCATTGTTAGCCAGTAGTGCCCCATTGTTAGCCAGGTAGTGCCCCCATTGTTGCCAGGTAGTGCCCCCATGTTAGCCAGGTATTGTCCCCATGTTAGTCAGGTATTGCTTCCATTGTTGCCAGGTAGACCCCCCATTGTAGCCAGGTAGTGCCCCCTTGTAGCCAGGTAGTACTCCCTTTAGTAGCCAGGTAGTGCCCCCATTAGTAGCCAGGTAGTGCCCCTTTAGTAGCCAGGTAGTGCCCCCATTAGTAGCCAGGTATGGCCTCCATTGTAGCCAGGTAGTGCCCCCCATTGTAGCCAGGTAGTGCCCCCTCTGTTGCCAGGTTTGCCCCCATTGTAGCCAGGTAGACCCCCCATTGTAGCCAGACAGTGCCCCCCCTAAAACTAATAAAAATAAAATAATAAAATCCACTTACCTGACCCAGGCTCCTGCAGAGCGGCCGCTCTCAGACCGATCTCCTCAGCAGTGTTACAGGGGAAGTGAGTGCCCGCGCGCACTCCCTGCAGCCGCGCGTCACTTCCTCTGTGACGCTGACATGTGTGTACGGCGCACAGCGGCGCCGGACATACAGGGGAGGAGGCAGGAGGGAGCGATCCCTCCTGCCTCCTCCCTGCTCAGCGAGGTTCCGGGCAGGTGAAGTGGGCGCAGCGCCCGCTTCACCCGCCTGTGGGAACGGACCGGCGGCGCCCGAGTAAGCGTACCAGCGCTACGCCGGCGCCGCGGCCATTTAAAGGACCCCCGCCGCCTACGGGCGGCGGGAGAAATGCCAACTCCTCCGGGTGGGCGGGGGGGACCCCAAATAGGGGGACCCCCCCCCCCCCCCCCGCCAAAAACGGGAGAGTTGGCATGTATGGTGTACACTGGTATATACCACTGTATAATCACTGTATGGTAGAAATATTGATTGTAATTTAATGGTTTAGGTGTAGGCACAGTTTGGCGGTATCTCCCAACTCTCCTGGATGCTGAATAGGCTAACCGACAGTTAAGGAAAGCTGGGTGACACCAAAACCCAGCTTTCATCCAGAGTCGTAACACAGTTAGGTTGCGTAGGTGTGGCTTTTTCAAAGGGGGTGTGGCTCGCCATCAAGAGGGCGAGGTTATGCAAATTTTTGCCGTAGCGCCCGCACCTTCAAGTCTCCTGCTTTTTTACTTTCAAAAGTTGCCAAGTATGTGTAATATCACATTTCAGTTTTAGAACAGCCTACAAAATGGCGTCCGTGACGTTCTCAAACACAGCAACCCTTCACGTCACCACAGCAACACCAAACTACCGCGCAAGAGAACATGGAAGCCCCCCGCACGCGCGCCTTTCCGACCCTCCCTCCTCCAGCATTACGTCATCACTTCAGCACAGCATGGTGGGAGCGCTGAACACACAACCTCCCTGTACCGCGAGACTTGCCGTGAGCGCGTCGCGCATGGGCTGCCGGGAAATGTAGTCTTTTCTTTCTGTCCGTGTCGATGGAACGTTCCGCGTAGCGCGTTGCACATCGGGAAATGTAGTTCTCCTTCTGCAACCCCGCGGATTCTCTCCTTACCGACATGGCGGACAGAAGGCGGCGGAGGAGACGTGCGTCCCAGGACAGCGAAGAGGAGGAAGAAGAAGAGTCTGGCAGTGAGAGCATTGGCTCCGCAGAGCGGGCGGCACAGCCGAGCAAAACCGAAGGCCGGGAAGTGGCAAACAGGAGAGGGGAGGCGCCCAGAGAAGGGAAGGAGTCTGAGTGTGTGAGTATAGCAGGCCGGCATGGGAGGACCATAGGGGCAGATAGGATGGGGCCGTTGCCCCTTGTTCTTCTTATCCCATGATGCAGCATTTGCATAGCATGGTATAGGGTGGCATGCATTGTGCCAGGGTTGCTCACACCAGGTGAGGTTTACGCGCTGGCTCCATAATATCCACCAATCAGCCGCTTCCTGGTTACTAGGGTGCCGGCTGTGCAGGATTCTGGGCACCCGAAATACATCAGTGCCCCCCCCATAGTGAGGGGCATGCATCTAGTCGCCAGCAGTGCAGAAACCTGTCTGACTGGTGGAGAGTGATGGCAGCGCCTTGATGGGGCTTGTCAGGGTCTGCACAAATCTGCGTGATCAACCGCGGGGACCCGCCTGGCTTATTGTGGCAGTATCCTTGTCCGGTAGTCCAGATGCAGAAACACTGCATTGAATTCAGAGAGGACGCTGTGGGTGGCCAGCGCTGCTCCAGGGCACGAGGCGGGTTGAGGGAGGGGGGCGCTGCTCCAGGGCACGCGGCGGGTTGAGGGAGGGGGGCGCTGCGCCAGGGCACGCGGCGGGTTGAGGGAGGGGGGCGCTGCTCCAGGGCACGCGGCGGGTTGAGGGAGGGGGGCGCTGCTCCAGGGCACGCGGCGGGTTGAGGGAGGGGGCGCTGCTCCAGGGCACGCGGCGGGTTGAGGGAGGGGGGCGCTGCTCCAGGGCACGAGGCGGGTTGAGGGAGGGGGGCGCTGCTCCAGGGCACGCGGCGGGTTGAGGGAGGGGGGCGCTGCTCCAGGGCACGCGGCGGGTTGAGGGAGGGGGGCGCCGCTCCAGGGCACGCGGGCGGTTTGAGGGAGGGGGCGCCGCTCCAGGGCACGCGGCGGGTTGAGGGAGGGGGGCGCCGCTCCAGGGCACGCGGCGGGTTGAGGGAGGGGGGCGCCGCTCCAGGGCACGCGGCGGGTTGAGGGAGGGGGGGCGCCGCTCCAGGGCACGCGGCGGGTTGAGGGAGGGGGGCGCCGCTCCAGGGCACGCGGCGGGTTGAGGGAGGGGGGCGCCGCTCCAGGGCACGCGGGGGGTTGAGGGAGGGGGGCGCCGCTCCCGGGCACGCGGCGGGTTGTGGGAGGGGGGCGCCGCTCCAGGGCACGCGGCGGGTTGAGGGAGGGGGGCGGCACCGCTCCAGGGCACGCGGCGGGTTGGGGGAGGGGGGCGGCACCGCTCCAGGACACGAGGCGGGTTGAGGGAGGGGGGCGCCGCTCCAGGGCACGAGGCGGGTTGAGGGGGGGGCACGGCTCCCCGACACGACGCGGGTAAGGGGGGGGAGGCGCCGCTCCAGGACACCAGGCGGGTTGGGGGGGGGCGGCGCCGCTCCAGGACCCGAGGCGGTTTAGGGGGTGGGGGGGGCGCCGCTCCCAGGGCACTAGGGGGGGGGCGCCGCTCCAGGGCACGAGGCGGGTTGTAGGGAGAGGGGTGTGCCGCTCCAAGGCACGAGGCGGGTTGGGGGGGGGTGGCTCTGCTCCAGGGCACGGGCGGGTTGGGGGGGTGTCGCCGCTCCAGGGCACGACGTGGGGAGGGTGTCGCCGCTCCAGGGCACGAGTGGGGGGGGTGTCGCCGCTCCAGGGCACGAGGGGGCGGGCGGGGGGCGCCGCTCCAGGGCACGAGGCGGGTTGGGGGGGGGGCGGCTCCGCTCCAGGGCACGAGGCGGGTTGGGGGGGTGGCGTCGCTCCAGGGCACGTTGGGGGGGGGGGGGGTGGCGCCGCTCCAGGACACGAGGCGGTGTAGGGGGGGGGCGGCGCCGCTCCAGGGCACGAGGCGGGTTGGGGGGGGGGGGTGGCGCCGCTCCAGGGCACGAGGTGGGTTGGCGCGTCCAGCTCTGCTCCAGGGCACGAGGCGGATGGGGGGGTGGGCGCTGCTCCAGGGCACAAGGCAGGTTGGACACCACAGCTGCCACTTCACAGCAGCTCTTGGTTACCTACTATGCAGGGGAGCTGCTCCTTTAAAGGGGATGTCCACTCATTTTTTATTTACTTATTTTTTTGAATATTATACTGCTGACAATCGAAAATAAAAGAAGCTTCTACCCGCTTCTCTCAGCTCGGATCCATCAATGCGCTGTCCTCACCCTCCGCCGGGCTTCTGTTACCTGTCTTCAGTTGAACAGGACGTCACTGCTGCAGCCACTGATTGGCTACTGTGGTCACAAGCCATTGACTGACATCGCCGTCTGGAAGTAAGTGCTCTGAATGGTGATGTCAGCATTTAGCCTGTCCAATCAGCAGCTGCGGTGGTCACATGCCATTGACTGACATTACCACTCTGAGCACTTCTAATGGTGATGACAGACAATGGTACGTGACCACAGCAGCCAATCAGTGACGTCCCGTTGGAAAGAAGACCATCGGAGGCGGAGGACGGTGCAGCTCAGGTGAGTGTTTTGTTTTTTTTTCCAGATGGCAGCAGTACCTGATTTAAAATAAAAAAAACATTCTCCGGACAACCGCTGCCATTTTTTAAGTCTTTCTCCTCCCGGTCGGGCACGCCGCTGCTGCAGCTGTCAGATGCGCGGTGCTGGAGGGAGGGTCAGGCGAGTGGGACTTTTTTTTGGTTTTGAGCGGCCCCATCTATGCTAAAAACAAATAAAAAATAGAAGCTGGAAAACCCCTTTAAGTGAATGGTGCCAACTAGAGCGCTGGCGTAAAGGGACAGGCAGAACTCAACCAGCAATATGACCGTTTTATTCTCGGGATCATTAGGGGAGATGGTTATACACATTTCAAGGGGTTGTCTCACTACATTGATTGATCTTACCTCAGTCCTGTTTTCTTGGTTTCATTTTGAATTGAGGAACGTGTTTACTGGCTTCTACTAGGCTGCATTTAGAAGCCAGGTCTGTACTATAGCAACCAGGGGCTGGCAGCCATCAGGAAGATCAAACAGGTTTGTAGCTATAGTGACCTGAGGAGCTGATGCAGCCCATACAAGAGGGGATATCTAGGAATAGGTCGGACACTGTTAATGGACACATATTGCAAAGTGACTTGTTTTTGCAAGATCTTTAACATAAAAAGCAATCCTTGTAGTGAGACAACCCCTTTAAGGGGGAAGGCACAGATTTTATGCGGAGTTTCCACACATGGAAGATCTGCAGCAGATTACAGTACCAGCCATGTGGAAGGGATTTTACAAATTTCATATACACATGGCAGAAACTTTCCAAGCGCAATTGACCTGTGGTGTGGATTTATCAATCTGCAGTTTGTCAATTTCTGTAGTAGATTTACTGCTTAGAATTGAATGGAGTACAGTCTGCACCCCCAATTTATGGCACAGCTCTTACCAGCTAACCTTAGAGTTATACCCTGTGCCTTGCATTGGTAGCTAGTGGGCGTCTAATATCGGAGTCTATAGACCAGTAATAAACTGTCCTGATGCGGCCATCCTGTAATTACTTTCTGAAGATGTCATGGACGATTATGCCCAGCCGAGGCAGTTGGTAATCTCTATGCTCATTCTGTAAGGGCATGTTCCCACGGCACAGAGCAAATACCGGTCGGATTATGCAACCGGCATTTGCTCTGTTTTGGGGCTGTGCACACACGGGGGGGGAGCAGCTCTTCTCCGCAGTTTGCGGAGAAGCTATATATAGACATGTGTATCTGTGTGTATACACATACACACACTTCTTACATACACATGTACACACACTACTTTTGAAGTTATATATACCTGTGTGTGTATGTATGTATCTATATATATATATATATATATATATATATATATATATACACACACACACACACACTGCTTTTGAAGCCAAGCAGATGTGCTAAAATAGTGTGCCAAATCTTTACTTGCCTGATTTAAAAGCTGTGGCGAGCTTTCTGTTCTAGGTTTATCTAATGGCCAGCATGCAACCGCTGAACTACTGGCATCATGGCTCCCACCACTGACATGTGCTGCCAGTAGTACAGCACATGACCACTGAGGTCACTGATTGGTTACAGCAGTCATGTGACCACTGAAGCCACACATTACGATGTTCATGTGTCAGCTGCTAGTAAGCAAAGAATGGAGCGAGAGCTTTGATGCCGGGTCACCGGGGAATTGGTGATAGTCTCTGAAAAGGGCTGTCCGGCAGAATAAAATCACCAAGTGTGGCAGGCTGGGTAAAAAAAAAAAAAAAATGTCATACTTGGGTACTTGTCCTCCTTCACTGCCCCTTTAGAGCTCCCGGCAATCTGGTCCTTTTTAATTCAAGGTTGTCGTTCTGATAAGCAGGAGAGGCTCGTGCTCCATTGTAAGTGAATGGAGCAAGAGCCCCTTAGTGATAACCTGGAAGTGAAGAGGAGCAGATTCTGTGGGGCCGGTAGGCAATAAAAACTTTTTTTTTTTTTTTTTTTTAATGCCCAGGCTGGCCCTGTTTTAGGTACTCTTTTTCTGTTGGACAATCCCTTTAAATCCCTGGTGTAGATGCTCTGGGGGTCTCCTGCCTGTGTTAGCTTACATGCCATACAGACATGTGACGGCTGCAGTTGCTCATTGGTGTCAGTGATCACATGTCATACCTACTGAACTCGCCACTGAATCCCATTAATCTGTGGTGAGTTTGCAAACATCAATCGGGAGCAGAGTTTTCTCTTAAGGCCTCGTTCACACGGCTTATTTGGGCGCTGATTGGAGCCGTACTGCGTGCCATTTTTGCGCTGCAGTACGGCTCCAATCCGTCCCAGTAACTACGGTAATCCGCAGGTCTCATAGAACTATGGAAAGTGACATGTGAATTATTTACGGCGTGTACGCGCCGTAGATAATGACAGTCTATGGGGCCAGCAAGCTGCCGGTCCCCCGCCCCGCTGCACGGCTGCCGGCGTAATTGCGGGGCGAAATCCTTCCCCACAATTACGTCGGCAATAAGCTGTGTGAACATTGCCTTAGCAGGTGATATCCAGCCTCCAAGCATCTCGGACATCTTAGGAGGTGGTGGGGGTGGAGGTCGGAAATGCTGCTTTATGTTTGGTGTAGGGGGGATTTCCACTTTAATATTTACATGTAAAATATTAATGATGATGAGAAACCTCTATTAATCGTTCTGTTCTTTGGTTTTGCAGGAGAGTGAAGATGGCATAGAAGGAGACGGTGAGTGCTTATGGTAGTGGTTTTGAGGAGAATTTTTTTCTATATGGAACATTGTGTTTATACGAATACTACATGTGCTGTTTTTCAGAATGTGGCTGTATAGATCAGCTCCAAATAGTGAATGGTCACCTATGCAATCTAAAAATTCCAGATGGCAACAGGAGTTTATAGTCATGACTCCATGAACACCGCCAACACTTTCACAGCTGTTACTAAAGAAAGAGGCAGGATTGCTAGAACCTTCTGATTCCTGCACATTGTGATGTGACTGATATGAAGGGCTTAACCTGTTCCCACTGGCTCAGCCTTGTAGTCTCTTCTAAGGTTGCACATTGAGGGTAAATCGCAGTCCACACACCCCACAGTTGGCTGCCACCACCTACTGGTTATGGAGTAAGGACCCGTTCACACGGCTTATTCTGCCGCGGATTGGCGCCGTAGTGCGCGCCGGATTTGCGCTTCAGTACGGCAAATCCGCGGCAGCAATTAGGGTTTAAATCCATGCTCTCATAGAGAACATGGAATCCGTCGCTCCTCCCGCTCGGCGAATCCGCCGGGTGGGAGAAAAGTGACATGCACATTATTACGCGCGGACGCGCCGAAAAACAAGATTGTCTATGGGGCCGGGAGCGGCGCCCCCGCCGCGCTCCGGCCCCGCCCCGTCCCGCCCCTTATTCACGGCGGATTTGTGCGCTCAATACGGCCGCACAAATCCGTCGGGAATAAGCCGTGTGAACACGGCCTAAGGGTCACATACATGAAATCTGTCTAGATCTAAAACTTTCATTTCATATAGTGCACTGGAAAAATGAGAGAGGCGCTCTGGTTGCTGTGGGCAACAAAGTGAGTTTTAGACCTTGACAGTTTTCATACATGTGGCCCTAAGTCCACAAACTGATATTCTCCAATTTTAATTCTTTTTTTTTTTTTTTTTTTCATACTGACCTACTAGTGCCCATTTAAAATGTGTGTATGTGTGTGTATGTATGTGTGTGTGTTGTATATGTTATATATATATATATATATATATATATATTGTGAGCTGGTAAGGCTCTGGGATCACGGCGTGAGGCAGATGTCGGGTACAAACGGCTCATTTGTCCGTGGGTTTATTGTAAAAGCAGAACAAAACGGATGGCAAAACATGCACAGCAAATAAACATAAAGAAAAACTCTTGCTCGTCTGAGCGC
Source organism: Phyllomedusa bahiana (assembly GCA_025379985.1). Lineage (NCBI taxonomy): Eukaryota > Metazoa > Chordata > Amphibia > Anura > Hylidae > Phyllomedusa > Phyllomedusa bahiana. Next base: position 52,584 of record JAODAL010017295.1, read on the forward strand.
TTACTAACATTGGTGTAGTTTCCTCACTAGCACCTTAGTAGATCTGACACTGGCTTCACCAGTGTGAACACCTCCAGCCCAGAAGGTAGACTGGAGGTACAGCCGACGCCCAGTCAGCTACCTCCTGACCTTATATACAGCAGGGAAATCCTGGAGTGACCATGGGAGTAAGCACCCACGCTTTATGCTTACTCCCAATGAAAGGCCGACCCAGGAATGGCTGGAAACCGTACTAACCAACAGATTAAACATAGGTCGACAGTCTGTACTGTCGACACCTATTTAACAATGGGTATATATATATATATATATATATATATATATATATATATATATATATTATACACATACACACAACACACATACGTGTGTGTGTGTATACACAGTAATGGGCTTGTTCACATGGAGTATACACTGTCGGTCCCCAAGACAGATCTAACAATTAGCACGTGAGATTATCACTGCTGTCTATGCCGAACACGCAGCAGTGTTCAGATGAGGGATCGTCGCTGCGTGTTTCAAAAGCGCAGCTCTGCTCAGTCTTGAAAAGAATTGCATGCTTTTGAAACACGCGGCGGCGATCCCTCATGTGAACGCCGCCCGTGTTCGGCATAGACAGCAGTGATAATCTCGCTGCTAATTGTTTAGATCCGTCTTGGGGACCGACAGAGCAAACCCCAAGACGGATCCTAAAAGCGCTTGTAACACGGAGTGTGAACAATCCCTATCACAGAAAGCTACACCCCTCACATTTTTGTACATACTACATTGTATCTTTTCATTGGACAACACTGAAGATATACTTTGATACAATGTAGTCAGTGCACAGCTTTCATAAGTGTAAATTTTGTGTGCCCTCAAAATAACTCAACACATTCATCAATGTCTAAACCACTGACAACAAACGTGAGTACACCCCTATAAGAAAATTGCTAACACCCTGAAACTGAACTGCAGCACGGTGGCCAAGACCATACAGCAGTTTAATAAGACAGGTTCCCTCTCAGAACAGGCCTCGCCATGGTCGCCCAAAGAAGTTGATTGCACATGGTTAGAGTCATATCCAGAGATTGTCTGTTCCAAATAGACTTATGAGTTACACAAGCTGTACACTGACTACTTTGCGTTGTATTAAAGTATCGTCTCTACAGTGTTGTCCAATGAAAAGAGATCATAATACAATCTTTACATGACATTTGATCGTTTGTGAGATACTGTATGTGTGTGTATGTGTGTGTATATGATATATATATATATATATATATATCTATATAATATGTATACATATACACACACACACATCCCCTACCCACCTCCGTTCCAACTCTGCACTGTCCGCGCTTTCCCTGGTCTTCTGTTTACTACTTTATTCTTCTGGACGGGGAAGTCGTTGCTGCAGCAGTCACACGCCACTGCCGGAAGTCACCATTCGGACAGCTCCCTTCTGAATAGTAATGGCATGTGACTGCTGCAGCCAATGAAAGCAAAATATGATAGAGGGAGAGGAGCTAAGTTCTGTGATACATTTGATATGATTTGAATCGGGATTTCCGAGTAAAACACAGAGAAAATCTGAACTACTGCTGACACTGCCCATATACAGTGACTGAGGTTTGTTCATATAACTCTATATATCGCAGATCTCAGCTCCTCTGCTCTATCATATAACCCTATATATCACTGAGCTCAGCTCCTCTCCCTTTATCATATAACCCTATATATCACAGAGCTCAGCTTCTCTCCCTCTATCACAGGGGTCCCCAACTCCAGTCCTCAAGGCCCACCAACAGGTCATGTTTTCTGGCTTTCCTTAAGGCCATGTTCACACGGTCATCTGCGGGACGTAATTCAGTCCTTAATTACGCGCCGAAGTGCGCCAATTACGGGCTGAATCCGTCCCAGTAACTACGGTAATCCACAGTTCTCATAGAGAACTATGGATTACGTCTCCTCTCCCTGCTCAGCGAATCCGCCGGGCGGGGAGATAATTGACATGTCACTTTCTAGCGGCGTATACGCCGCTAGCAGTGATTGTCTATGGGCCGGCGAGGTGCCGGCCCCCCGCTCCCGCCCCCGGCCAGACGGCGTAATTGCGGGACGTAATTACGTCCCCGCAGTTAAGCCGTGTGAACTTAGCCTAACATTGCACAAGTGATTTAATTATTGCTGCACAGGTGATTTAATTATTGTCAATGCATTCTATGGGATATCCTGAAAACATGACCTGTTGGTGGGCCTTGAGGACTGGCGTTGGGGAACACTGCTCTATGATATAACCCTATATATCACAGAGCTCAGCTTCTCTCCTCTATCATATAAACCCTATTTTATCACGGGAGCTCAGCTTCTCCCCTCTAGTATATAACCCTATATATCACGAGGGAAAAGCCGGTCAGCTTCTCTCCTCCCCTATAATAAAACCCTAAAAAACCCTTTTCACGAGCTCAGCTTCTCTCCCTCTATCACATCTTGCTCTGGGAGATGATAGCATAAACCACTTGACTGGTTCCCTTTAATGTTTTATGCTTCAACATAAAAAAACTTTCATAAAATATTATGACACTAATAAAAACAAAAGCAGAAGGAGGAAATAAACTAAAACTTCCTTGTGCTAACCGTGGGTGACATACCCATTTCTACTTTTGTTACCTGATCATAAAAGTAATTCGGTTGGGTCTGCCCTGGTCTTCTACCATGTACAAGGATCGGGTACGGTAATTCACTAATATTAGCCCAGATAATAAAATAATGTTGCTCTCCATAAGGCTATGTTCACACGGCTTATTTGCAGGGCGTAATTGCGCCCTCCCAATTTACGCTGCAGGACATAGGGCCGGCTGCCGCACAATAAGCTTCATTCGGGACGTATACGCCGCTGGTAATTCACCTTGTCACTTATCTCCCCCGCGGCGTATTCGCCGAGAAAGGGGAGAGGAGACGTAATCCATAGTTCTCTATGAGAACTGTGGATTACCGTAATGACTGGGACGTATTCCAGCCGTAATTTGCGCACTCCGGCGCGTAATTACAGACTGAAATACGTCCAATTTTAAGCCGTGAGAACATGGCCTAATGCTAATGGGGAGTACAGGAATTGGCCAAGGCTGTTTCTATTGCTTCTCATTCATTTCTATACAGTGATGTTACGTGCTTGTCCTGCACTCTATGATTGAGGAGTTTGGTCCTTCTTCCTCTGTGACATTGAAGTCCATTGGTTGGATCCCCATCTATCTCTTCCGACTGATCTCTTTGAAGTAGAAAAAGTTGTTGACCTGGGACAATTCCTGTAACCTCAAACTGTTGTGTCTGCTGCCAAGCAAATGGAGTGGGGGGGGAGAATATTTGCTTTAGCTAGAACTTTCTCTCTTCTTTCTTGCTCCACTTTTCACCTTGGCTCACCAAGGGGCTCCTGATAGAATCAGGCAGTGATTGCATGACTGAACAAGAGTCCATTTATCTTATGTGATTGCCTCTTTGTGTAGTAGAGCTCGGCATCTCTGCCAGTAAGTCCTGCAGCTGCATTTCTATTGAGGCTCACCCCAGCATGAGCTCAAATGATTGGGACTAGCTAAGCCCTGTAGTGAGTAAAAGTGGTGTCCTGTCTCTATATCCGCTTGACGTATATATTTCTCTCCTCTTGACTTACAGCTGTGCTGTCGGACTACGAGAGTGCGGAGGACTCTGAAGTAAGTGTTAAAGTACAGCTTATGAAATAAGTGGTGAGCTGGTATAAAGCAGCCCATGTCTCATGGGACAGGTTGCAAACACGTTTTCAAAGTTCATATTTAAAGGGGTTTTTCCACAAAGCTTGCAAATTAAATAATAAGCATTTTCACCATTCATCATTGTTAAAAGTTCTGCACCGTTTTTGATTTAGCTGCTCCTTTATTGATCCATTGTTTATAGCTCGTCTCCAGGGGATATGACCAGAGCTGAGAGCTCCTCAGTCCTGGCCAGACATGCTCAGACATCACCTATCCACTCGGGCAGCTACTGAGTGTTCACACTCCAGGTGCTGTCATTCTAACCCCATCCTCTGTATTCCTTAGTAATTAATCAAACAGTGCAAATTAAAAAAAAAAAACCTTAATGAGGTCTGTGCATTGATAAAGAGAAAATAATTGACAAGTTTGGTTCCTGCAGGGATTTGAACCAAGGACCCTTGTGCTGTGAGGCAAAAACTTTACCTCGCTACATTATAGCTACTCACAGCTCTATACATAAACAGACCTTTCTTTGACTAGAGAGAGGAAAGGCCTGGTGATGTCATCCTGCAGGGTCACATGATATGCAACTCAAACAAATCACACACAACCTTCTGAGCACACAGAGCTTTAGAGCTGGATACAAGAGGCATGAAATGAGATAGTGGCAAAACCCCTTTAAGGGTTTGTCCATTGTACTGCAGTTTATATAAAGTTGACTTTAATTATTTTTTTTGCCCCTTTTAAACTTGCACTAATTCACATTGGCATTTACAATTTTTGCTGCTTTATTACAGATGATACCTATTAACAATGCATCACTAACATCTAGGCTTGCGATGGGCTGCTAGTTTCATGTATGCCAGATAGGTGTGGATCTCCGTTCTGTTATCCTACCTTTACAAGATAATAAGGGTCACTTTTACAAATTCAAATTTTTTTAATAAGTATACAGAATCTTTTTCTAGTTCTGGGTACGTGGTGCCCTCCTTCAGTACTGTCACATCATTCATACATGCCACTGACTCTTCTCTAACATGGTTAGATCTCTAGAGGAAGCGCATACCAGGGCCTTCTATGGCTTTTATTGCTAAAACTTTAGCATTAAAAAAAAAAGTCTACATATTGTCTTGCAGTGTCCGTGCTATAAAAACACCATTTTTTTTTTATTGCTACATGATGAACGCTATTAAAAATATTATAAATCGGTCAATTCTACCTTCTAAAAAAGAAAAATCAGAATATAAAGTGATCAAAAAGTCTTATACCCTTAAAAGTAGTGAAGAAGTCTACAGCATGCTCTGAAACAAATGACACCGTTGCATAGCCCTATAAAAAAAATAAAATACAAGACTCGGAATAGAGCCGTGTCCTTACTGTGTAGAAGTAATAACATGCAAATATGAATTTGGCACTGCTGCAATATTGTGTGACGGTCATAACGCACTGTTAACACGGTCTTGGGAAAAGTGCAGAATTGCCTTTCATATATAAATATATACACACATACTTAAAACCTCCTAAAGATTGAATAAAGTGTTCAAAAGGTTGTATGTACCTCAAAATTATACCAATAAAAACTACAGATTGTTCCACCAAAAATAAACCCTCCCACAGTTCTTTTGCTAGAAAAATAGACAGATCTCAAAATATGGTGAAAGAGCAAATATTTGCTTAAATATTTTTTTATTGTGTAAAAGTACTGTAGTAAAAAATAAAACTTCATAAATTCGTTTAGAACTGTTTTGTATGGACCTATGGAGTGTCATTCATTTATAAGTTGTATGTGCCCCAAAAATGATGACAAAGAAATATTTGCTACACATCCACAACTCCCCACCACCAAAAAAGACCCCATGTCATAGAGACGGAATCCGGCTGTGGGAATGTGGCGTTAATATACTGAATAGAAAATGGCATGGTGAATTTATTTTTATGGAGCTTCCCTCCTTTAAAGGGAACCTGTTTTTTTTTTTTTGCTACCCTATCTGAGAGCAGGATGCATTAGAGTTCTGTAATATATAGGGTTATATGATAGAGGAGAGAAGCTGAGCTCTGTGATATTTAGGGTTATATGATAGAGGGAGAGGAGCTGAGCTCTGTGATATATAGGGTTATATGATAGAGGGAGAGGAGCTGAGCTCTGTGATATATAGGGTTATATGATAGTGAGAGAAGCTGAGCTCTGTGATATATAGGGTTGTATAATAGAGGGGGAGGAGCTGAGCGCTGTGATATATAGGGTTATATAAATAGGGGAGGGGAAGCTGAGCGCTGTGAATAATAGGGTTTAGGGATAGTGGAGAGAAGCTGAGGCTGTGATATAGGGTTATATGATAGTGGAGAGAAGCTGAGCGCTGTGATATATAGGGTTATATGATAGGAGAGAAGCTGAGCTCTGTGATATATAGGGTTATATGATAGGAGAGGCGCTGAGCTCTGTGATATATAGGGTTATATGATAGAGGGAGAGGAGCTGAGCTCTGTGATATATAGGGTTATATGATAGAGGGAGAGGAGCTGAGCTCTGATATGAAGGTGATTGACAGTCTGCTCTGTACACATACTGATACAGAGAAAGCTGTTAATTGCTGTATGTGGACGTGGTCAGCAGGACTTGAAATTTCTCTATTAAGATTTACTGCTTTTAATAAATTCAGCAACAAATCATATAACCCTATATATCACAGAGCTCAGCGTCTCTCCTTCTATCATATAACCCTATATATCACAGAGCTCAGCTTCTCTCCCTCTATCATATAATCCTATATATCACAGAGCTCAGCTTCTCTCCTCTATCATATAACCCTATATATCACAGAGCTCAGCTTCTCTCCTTCTATCATATAACCCTATATATCACAGAGCTCAGCTTCTCTCCTTCTATCATATAACCCTATATATCACAAAGCTCAGCTTCTCTCCTCTATCATATAACCCTATATATCACAGAGCTCAGCGCCTCTCCCTCTATCATATACCCCTATATATCACAGAGCTCAGCTTCTCTCCTCTATCATATAACCCTATATATCACAAAGCTCAGCTTCTCTCCTATCATATAACCCTATATATTACAGAGCCCAGAAAGGAGAGAAAAATACAACAAGGCGCAACAATAGTGTAGCACTGTTAAATTGGTGGAGCTTGTTTAAAATCAATGTTTCGCTCACCTGAGCTGGTTGTACACTTGTATGGTACAACTCATGTGAAGGCTTGAAAGGGGTTAACACCAGCAGCTTGACTCCTCTGTCCTTTTTTCCGTGGCACAAACACGAAAAAAAAAGTAAATATATAGATTCCAAAGAAGATGGAGAGGGCAAATATAGGTATAGACACCTAATAGAGCCTATAGCGCTCTGGTATGTTGATAACCAAAACACTCTTAAAAATAAATTGAGTGTTTATTGCATAAAAAAATCTAAAACATCAGTTGCAAATATCCACAAAACTCAACGTGTTTCGCACGTCACCATGCGTGCTTCCTCAGGATTAAAACACAAACTACCATAGATGGCAGCCTTTTTATACACTCAGTTAACGAGTGGGCGGAGATAAAATGTATAAACAATCCTTCTCCTTTACATAAAATTTACATGAAATATAACCCTATATATCACAGAGCTCAGCTCCTCTCCGTTATCATATAATCCTATATATCACAGAGCTCAGCTTCTCTCCCTCTATCATATACAGTGGGCAAAATAAGCTTTGGATACACTGGAGATTTTGCAAGTTTACCCACCTATAGGGAATGGAGAGGTCTGTAATTATCATAGGGGCACTTCAACTGTGAGATATAATCTAAAAAAATCCAGAAAATCACATTGTATGATTTTTAAATAATTAGCATTTTATTGCAGGAAATAAGGATTTGATCACTGACCAACCAGCAAGAATTCTGGCTCTCACAGACCTGTTAGGTTTTCTTAACCCCTTACCGACATTTGTCGTACTCATACGTCCATGTCGGGTAGGGGTTCCCGTAAATTGATGTATGGGTACGTCATGGCGATCTTGCGCACTCACAAGCGGAGCGCGCAAGATCGCGGCATGGAACCAGCGGTATATCACCGCTGGCATAATGCCGCATCCCCCCATGGCCGCAGTGAACTCCGGCTGCGGGGGATTAACCCCCCGATGTCGTGACATTGTGGACGCGACATCGGAGCTGCGGGCAGCAGGAGTGAGCTCCTGCTGCCCGTGATCCCTGCGCAGTAACGGCGCTCAGCGCCGCTACTGAGTCTCCTACCAGGCAGCCCAGATGCTGAATGACAGCATCCGGGTTGTCTGATGTCACGCTGCCCACAAGGCAGTGTGGGCAGCGGGACAGACCGTTGCCATGGAGACCAGTATACAGCTCGACGCAGTGTGCAGATCTCCTATTGCATGAACGATCGGACGATCGTACATGCAATTCCCCCTTGGGGAAAAGTGTAAAAAAGTAAAACACAAAAAATAAACTAACAACACGTACATCGCCCTTTTCCCCTTTACAAACGCCAATCGCCCCAAAAAAGATCAAAAATAAATAATGTACCCATATTTGGTATCGCCGCGTGCGTAGTGACCCACCCTATAAATCTGTCATGTTAATTAACCCGTACGGTGAACGCCGTAAAAAAAAAAAAAAAAAAAAGTCACAGAATTGCGATTTTTGTTCATCCCGCAGCATATAAAATGGAGTAAAAAGTCATCAAAAACTCATATCAACATCAAAGTGATGCCAATTACAATGTCTGTTCATCCCGCAAAAAAAAGAGTCCTTACACAGCTCTGTATACGGAAAAATTAGAAAGTTCTGGCTATTAGAAGATAGCGATGCATAAATATTGTTTTACACAATAAAACACTTTTTTTTTTCAAAAAAATTGTGCTTTCAAATAAAAAAAACTACATAAATAGGGTATCACCATAATCGTATTAACCCACAGAGTAAAACTAATTTGTCACGGATACTGCACGGTGAACGCTATTCAAAATAAAAAACACTACTAGGATTGAAGTATTTTCTTCACCCTGCCTTCCAAAAAACGGATATAAAAGCGATCATAAAGTCTTGTCCCCCAAAAATGTTGCCAATAAAAATGTAAACTCATCCCGCAAAAAAAAAAGCCCCATATACAGCTCCATAAACAGAAAAATAAAGTTATGGCTCACAGACCGCGACGATGCAAAAACGTGTTTTCCTTTTCAAATAAGTGTTTTTATTATGTAAAAGCAGTAAAACATTAAAAAAAATATACAAATGTGGTATCGCTGTAATCGTATCAACCTGCTGAGTAAAACTAGCATGTCATTTATACCGCACAATGACCGCTGTAAAAAATAAAAAACACTACCGGGAATGCTGTATTTTGTACAAAATGCCTCACAAAAACCTTAATAAAAAGGGATCAAAGCATCACATGCCCCCCGTAATGGTACTAATAAAAACATCAACTCATCTCGTAAAAAACAAGCCCACAAACAGCTCCGTATGCAAAAAATTAAGAAAGCTATGGCTGTCAGAATAGGACAACATAAAAACGCAACTTTTTAGAAAACTCACTTCTATTGTGTAAAGTAATAAAACATAAAAAAACTATATAAAATTTATATCATTGTAATTGTACCGACCCCCATAGTAAAGTTAGCTCGTCATTTATCCCGTATGGCGAATAGTGTAAAAATGACAATACACTACGTGGAAATCCCTAAAGAAGCGGTTCACCTATTTTGATCAAAAAATGTTTAAGCTGCCCACGTCTTTCAACGTGGTCTCAAAATCGGGCAGTCCTACACTATCCTTACCTCTCAATAGAGCCACATCCAGGCCTCTCACTGGGTCAACCGACCTCCATTATACAGAGAGAAAAAACTAAGAAAACACACCAGACTTGCAAGCTGCACTTCTTATGACAGCCTGTGAGAGTGGGCGGGTGCAGAAACCCAAACTAGTGTAAAAATGAAGCCCAAAAACAATGGCGGAACTGCGTCCCGTCCTCCCTATCTCCCCCCCCCCCCTCCCCCATTTCCATGGCCCAATGCTAAAAAAAAACCTACGGAACACCTGTGCGCCCAAAATGCAAAATACACCCTTAGATGAGATCCCTGAGGGGTGTTGAATCCCAAATGGGGCAACTTTTGGAAGGTTTCACCTGTTCTAGTACTTTGGGGGCTTTGCAGATGTGACATGGCCCCACCAATATCTGCGTTCCAAAAGCCAAATAGCGCTCCCTCCCTTATACGCCCTGCCATGCGCCCAAACAGCAGTTTACACCCACATGTGTGGTATTGCCGAACTTGGAAGAAATTGCGTAACACAATTTTGGGGCTTTATTTCCAAGATTCCTTGTAAAAATTAAACATTTTCAGCTAAAATTGCAGGCTATTGGAAAAATATTTTTTTTTTATTTTCAGAGCCGAACGCTAAAAAAATTAGTGAAACACCTGTGGGGTCGATATACTCACTGCATCTCTGGATATATTCCGTAAGGGGTGTATGGGGGCTTTTTAGGGGTATTTATAAAGTTTTGGAACCTTAAGGTGTCCGCAAACCTAAAATGGCCCCTAAATAAAATCGTAATGAAAATGAGGCCCCAGAGTCCAGTAGGTGCTCCTCCTATTCTGGGGCTTGTGGTTGAGCCAAAATATGCACTGGGCCACATATGGGATATCTCTGAAAACGGCAGAATCTGGGAAATCAATATTAAGTTGCGTTTCCCTGATCACATTTACCGTATTCTTGTGAATAATGTATAAAATATTAAAAAATCTGAAAAAAAAAAGGAAATTTTAAATTTCACTTCCACTTTGTTTAAATTTTCCTGTGAAACACCTAATGGGCTAATAAATTCCTAAATGGGTTTTGAATACTTAACCCCTTTGGGACCCAGCCTGTTTTGCCCTTTCCCTGACACACCCTATTTTTTAAATCTGGCTATTCACTTTATTGTGAATAACTTTTTGAACTTTTACAGCCATGGATTCAGAGTTGTTTTCTGTGACACTTTGGCTTTAATTTTATTTAAAAAAATTTTTACCCAAAAAATTTTTTTGTTTGTGAAAAATATCAAAATTCATGAAAATTTTTGAAAAATTTGCGTTTTTTAAAGTTGCAAAATTTCTGCGTGCAAAAAGAAAATTATTCCCCACAAAATATTTAAACTACATCTCCCATATGTCCCACTATAGGTTGGATCTTTTTTTTTAAAATGCTTTTTTTTTTTTTTTTGACATTAGGGGGCTTAGAAATTGTGTAATTTCTCACATTTTAAGAAATTTTTGAATATACATTTTTTTAGGGCCACTCCAGTTCTGAGTGGTTTTGAGGGGGCCGCTGTTAGATACCCCCAAAAGGACACCTCTGAAAAAAACTAACCCCTTAACTATTTAAAAAACCTATTTTGGAAAAGTTTGAAAACCCCTTTAGATATTTCACAAAAATTAAAAGAAAAGTGGAGGTGAAATTTAAAAATTTTCATTTTTTTTGCGATTTTCAATATTTATCCATTTTACTGGAAAGGGGAAATGTGACTGGGAAAATGCAACTTAAATCAATTTCCCCCGGTCTGCTGTTTTTAGAGATATCCTATGGGGCCCCTGTGCATTATTTGGCTAGCCATAAGCCCCAGAATAGGAGGAGCACCTATGGACTTTTGGGTCTCATTTTCAATACGATTTTTTTAGGCGATTTCGGGTTTGGGGACACCTAAGGGCTAAAATTAATAAAAACCCCTAAATAGACCGCATATTGGAAACTACCCCTTAATGAATTACCCCGGGGGTGCATTGAGTATATAGACCCCAAGGTGATTCCAAATTTTTTTAGCTTAAGGCTGTAAAATTAAAAAAAAAATTTTTTTTTCTAATCTGCAATTTTAGTTAAAATGTTTATAAACAAGGAACGGGAAAAAAAAAACCCCTAAAACATTTTTTAAGCAATTTTTTAAAGTTCGGCAATACCCTAAATGTGGGTGTAAACGCTGTTTTGGCGCATGGCAGGGGTAAAGGGAGGGAGCGCTATTTGGCTTTTGGAACGCAGTTTTGGGGGGGGCCTGTCGAATTTGAAACCCCCAAGTACGAACAGGCGAAACCTTCCCAGAAGTCCCCCCATTTTGGATTAAAACCCCCTCAGGGATCTCATCTGGGGTTACTGTGCATTTTGGGGATGCACAGGTTTTCCCATAGTTTTTTTTTTGCATTGGGCAATAAAAGGGGGGGGAAAAAAAAACGCAGTTCGGTCTTGTTTTTTGATTTTCAATTTTACAGCATTCGCCGGGGAGTGTAAAAATGTGATAACTTTACTTGGGGGTCGGTTTTTTAAATTAAATGATAGGTTTTATATATTTTTTTTTTGTTTTATTATTTTTTACACAGTGAAATACGCATAAAAATTGCGTTTTTATGGGGGTCCTATTTGACAGCCATAACTTTTTTATTTTGCGTTCAAGCTGTTTTTGGGGGCTTTTTTTTTTTGGGGATGGTGAAGTTTTTATTGGTACCATTATGGGTGAAATTTATGCTATGTTCATTTTTATTAAGGTTTTTTTGAGTGTTTTGAAAAAAGACGCAATCTTGGGAGTGTTTTTTATTTTTATTTTTTTAAAACGGGTCACTGTTCGGTATATATGACTGGTAGCTTTACTCAGCAGGTCAATACGATTTTCACCGATAAACCAATTTTTTAATTTTTTTTTGTTTTAAAGCTTTTTATACAATTTAAAAAAACTTTTATTCAACCGAAAATATGTTTTTGCATGCCATAGTCCGAGAGCCCCTTACTTTTAAATTTTTCTGTGCTTGGAGTGTGTAGGGACTTGTTTTTTGAAGAGAGTTGCGTTTTTTTAGTATCATTTTTGGGGGGACAAGGCTTTTTGATCGCTTTTAAATCCTTTTTTGGAGGCCAGGGTGAAAAAAATACTGCAAACCTAGTAGTGTTTTTTATTTTTTTTTTTAACTGGGACCATGCGTATCCTGATAATTAGCTTTACTTTTGGGGCGTACGATTATGGGAAACCTTTTTTTTATAGTTTTTTTTTTGCTGAAGCACTTTAAAAAAAAAAAGAAAAGTTTTTTGGGGTAAAAACAAAATTTATGCATCGTTTCTTTGAGAGCTATCATTTTCTATTTTTTTTGTTACGAGCTGTATGAGGACCTTTTTTTTCGGGATGAATGACTTTTAATTGGGCAATTTGGCGTTTTTAGGAGTTTTTGATCGAATTTTATTCCATTTTATGTTGGCGGGAAAAGAACAATAATCTTTAAAAATTTGTGATTGTTTTTTAGTTTTTTTTTTCGGCGTTCACCCTAGGGTTAATTAACATGACATTTTTATGGGCAGTCGTTACGCACGCGGCGTACCCAAAAATGGGTACTTTATTTTTTTTTTTATCATTTTTTGGGCGATTGGGTTTGTAAAGCGGGAAAAGGGGCGGTGTGAAATTTTTTTTTTATTTTTTTGTTTGTGTTTTACATTTTTTTTTACTTTTTTTTACTTTTTCACGTTTTTTTTTTTACGTTTTTGAATGAAGTCTTTAGATCCTCATTCAATAGGAATCAGTACATAGCTTGTTGCTATGATGGTTTCCCATGACAAAATGTCAGTCACGATGCCGGGGCGTGCCCACAGGGCCGGCCGGGCGCGTGACTTTTATTTTCAACCCCGGGAAAGGGATTCTCTCCTTCCGTGGAGTCTGAAGGAGGGAGGGCTGCCGGATGCCCGATGTCGGGCTGGGCCCCCGACGAGACCAGGAGGGGCGATCTCCCCCCGTCTCTCTTAAATTTTTTGCGACCCGATCGTGCGATAATTTAAAGGGGGTTTAAACCCCCCCCCCCCCAGCGATCAGGGGGGGGGCCCACGCTGCGGGGTCACTGTAATATACAGCTGACCCCCGCGCCGAACGCGCGAACTTCCTTAGGTTCGCGCGACCCAGGACGTTCCCTAGTCCAGGTGCGTGAACCCCCAAAACCACCTGGACGTTGGGCGGCCGGGTCGTGAAAGGGGTTAAGGGGGGTAGTTTTTAGATGAGGTCATTTATGGGGGTTTTCTAAATACAGGTCAATAAAGTCAATTAGAATGGACTGTCCCTAAAAATGTATATTGTAAATTTTTTTTAAAATTTTGGGAAAAAAAAAATTATACATTTCTAAGCCCCTAATTGTAAAAAAAAAAAAAAAAACATTTAAAAAAAAAATGATGCCAAACCAGCAGACATATTGGGGAGATGCATTATAAAACTATTTTGAGTGGCATAACTTGTCTTGCATGCAGAAATTTTTGAAGTTTGAAATTGGTAAATTTTTTTCAAATTTTTCAAAATTTGATTTTTTTCACAAATAAAATTTTTTGGAAAAAAAATTTCTTACTTCTTAAAGCAAATGTGTACGAGAAAAAAATCTCTGAATCACAGGAAGGTTAAAGTACAAAAGTTATTTCACATAAAGTGACACATGACATTTAAAAAGGGGGCTCGTCGAGAGGCCAAAAACTCCCCCCCGGGGGAAGGGTTAAAAAACCCCTCTGATGCCTAGTTTCCCTGTATAAAAGAACCTGTCCTACAATCACAAGATGGCGTCGTTTTCCCTCGGTCTGGGGCCCCATGCAAGATCTGCCTCGGGGGTAAGGATGATTTGAAAAAGGTCAGGAATTGGACCAAAACTTTGGAGGGCCCTGGTCAATGACCAAAATAGAGCTGGGCCCAAAAATTCAAGTTTAAACCATTAGAAAACACACTACCCCGTCATGGATTAAAATCCTGCAGAGCACACAAGGTTTTCTGCTCACACCAGCACATGTCCAGGCCTGTTTGACGTCCGCCATTGACCAACTGAATGATCCAGAGGAGGCGGGAGAAGAGACAAAATAGAATGTTTTGGTATCCACTCCACTAGCCTTGCTTGAAGGGGAGGTGATACAACCCAAAAACACCGTCCCAACCCTGAAGCATGGGGGGGGATACTCATACTTTGGGGGGTTTTCTGCAAAGGGGGGCAAGTCGCTGCACCGTATTGAAGGGAGGATGGCGGGGCCCAAAGTATCGGGGGAAATTTTGGCCCCAAAAACCTCCTTTCCCCCAGTAAGACATTGAAGAAATTTTATGGTCTGGGTTTTCCAGCAGGGGAAAAGACCTGAAGCACACAACCCAGGGCAACTAAAGGGGAGCTCCGTAAAAAGCATTTCAGGGTCCTGGAGTGCTTAAGCCAGTCTCCGGGTAACCCAATAAAAAAATTTTTGGGGGGACGAAACCCATTTTACCCCGCGACGGCCCCAAAACCTGAAAAAATCTCGATAATATCTGTTGGAGGGGGGGCCCCAAAACCCTGTGTGTGCGTGCAAAAATGACCCCTTTAAATTGCAAACAAAAAGGTTTCTGTACCAAAAATTTTAAGTTCTTTTTTCTATTTTGTCATTCCCTTTTTTAAGGTAATAAAATGCAAATTTTTTAAAAAAATAAAAAACACGGGTTTTTTTTTGGGGTTTTTTTCTTTTAAAATTCTGTCTCACAGTTAAATTGTACTATAAAAAATTACAGACCCTCTAAAATTTTTTTTTGGGTGTGAAAGTTTGCAAAACCCAAAAAAACTTTTTTTTCCCCACGTAAACCCTAAAATTGCAGCGCTCCAAGTTCCCCCTTTTTCTATCACTTTCCCTAAACATGGATAGAGGCGTATAAACCACAGGATAAATTCACTTTAAGTAATCATTGTGCTAAGTAGAAAGATTGATAAGTATAAACAATTGTCTCTACCCAGGAGGAAGAGGAGGCTCGTTACAGTGAAGATGATGCCCTTAAAACCACATTAAAATCGGAAAATAATGCCACTGAGACCCCGGCCCCAAAAGAGGAAAAACCCAAGTCTAAGGGGACATTTAAGGGAAAAGGGGGCAAAAGGGGGGAGGGGAACAGGTTAAAGAATAAAAAACCCTTTTCCCAAATTTTAAACCTCTCTCCCCCAAACATTGTTGGATTTAACATTTTTTTTTCCAAATTTTCCCAAAGGAGAGAAAGGGAGCGGGATGAGAACAAGACCACCAAGAAGTCTCAGAAACAGTTGGATGATGATGAAGACAGGAAGAATCCAGCTTATATTCCTCGCAAAGGACTCTTCTTTGAGCATGACCTGCGTGGGCACACCAACTTGACGAAGTGGGGTTGAGAGTAAACAGAGCGGTCCAGTGTGTCCTTTGTTCTATGGGAATAAAAACAGACCCCCCCGGGGTTTAATAAAAGGGGTTGGGACGTAGGTTGTTCAAAAAGTTGAAATTGTATGTTTAAATTCGGAACAGGTAAATTTAAAAATGAAATTTCCCAAGAAAAAAAAAAATTTTTGGGGGTTTTTGGATCTTTTAAAGGGGAAACCCGGGTTTTTTCATTTGTTTTTTGTCTGTCCCCTTTTTTCGAAAAATTTCACCTAACGTTCTATATCTCATTGCAGCTGTGGCGTGCTGGCATTTGGGGTTAAATTATGGGGCGTGATTTAAAATGTTAAATGTCGGCCCCCGTCCCAAAATTTTCCCCCGCCCTTTGAAAATGGGGGATGTAGAAAGGGGGGGGATTTGCCTGTTTTTTTATTTCCTCAAAAAGCCCGCCGGGAAAAAACCAACGTTTAACAACAAAAAACATTCTGTATTTCAGGCCAAAGGGACGCCACCCTCGCAAACTGTGGAAGGACGAGGGTAGATGGGAGCACGATCGGTTTCGTGAAGATGAACAAGCTCCCAAGTCCAGACTTGAGCTGATAGCTATGTACGGTTATGACATCCGATCATGTAAAAATCCAGAGGAAAATTCGCCCCCCCCGCCCGACCAAGGGAAAGCCAAGGTATGATAAAGGGTTTGTCCAGTGAATGAGGCCCTATTTTTTTGTCTGTTTCAGCAGACATAACTTTTTTTTTTTTTTTGGATCCAGGGGAAAGGGCCCTTTTGTTCTTTTATGGGAAATTTGAAATTTTTTTTGTTTTGGTTGGGGGAATACATAAAAACATTTCTGTGTAATATAATTTTTTTTCTATTTTTTTTTCCCTTTGAAATTTGGGGTTGTTTTTTTTTTTTGTTTCCCCTTTTTTTTACACCATTCACGTTTCTACTTAACCTGGTTAAAATTTTCCAAAACAGGTTTAATTCCCCAAGGTGTATTTATATTTTAATTTTATTTTTGTGGGGAATTTTTTTCTTTGGGGTTTTTTTTTTGTGTTTTTTTTTTTTCCGCCTTTTATGTTTCCCTTTTTTTTTCATACTTCCCAATTGACGGGTTTTAACTTTTGTTAAACTTTAATTAAATTAACACTTCTAATGTGGCGCAAAACCCCCGGAAATGCTAATAATTATCCCCCCGGGTGCCCATTGTGAACAAGCTGCTTTTTGGGGTTCAATACCCTGGGTGCCCTAAAGGGGGTTTTTTTGCAAAACCCATCCCGGGGTTCTACGGGTTAAAAAAATGACCCCTAAAGGGTTTTTTTCGGGCTTTTGGGAAAAACCCAGAATTAAATTGCATGGGGGACTCCCTTTTCGTAAAGCTGGGGTCTCCAATTTCGCAACCCAAAGGGTTTGCATGGATTTTGAGGAAGCCCCCAAATTTTCCTGCCAGCTCAGGGGCCCCGCTATAGGTTTGGGGTTAAAGCTCTTTTGCCAGTGAAAATTTGTGACACGGGGGACCACAAACCCCCCAAAAAGAAAATCCCCAAAAAAGATCACCTTCCAACGGGCATGGGCCCCACCATCTCCGTCAGGAAAAAGCCCCTGGGGTGTTGAAGGGTTTAAAAATTTTTCGTCAGATACCTTATTCTCAGGTGATTGGAGTCTGCTGTAAAAGATCTTCATCTGTTGTCCAGAGTGGACAGAAATTTTACCAAAGTGTTTTCTGGAGCCCCTCTCGGGGGATTAAAAAAGGTGACCCAAGGGAAATGGGTGGGGCAATATGTAATGCTTTTTTAAAACATAGGGTACTGTTTGGGAAGGAAACCCAAAGTTTTTAAATTTGGCACCGGGGAAGCGGGGCCCATGGCTCGTGCGAACCCCGGGTACTTTTTTTCTTTTATGCTTTATTTTTTATCTTTTTTAAGACTGTTTTTTGGGCTGAAAAAAAACATGACACGGGAATTTTAAAGAATAAAAAACTTTGGGTTTTCAAAAAAATCACAGAAAAAAATTTAATCCCAATTAAAATTTTCCTTTTTAAATTTAGATATCCCTTTTAAAAAATCCCAATTTATTAACCCCCACAAAAAAAATAACAAAAAAAGAAAAACGTCCAAAGGGCAAAAAACAAATATAATAATACCGATGGAAAACACCCCCACCATTAGATTTGTTACCAGGGGTAAGCTAATCCCCCTTTAAAAAACGATGCCCCAAATTTAAAAATAAAAGTTTCTAAAAAAAACCCTAATAAAATAGTGTAAATAAAGCGGGGGACATAAACCCCCAAAAAGGGCGGCACCCCCGCTATTCCTAAGCCCTAAGGTTTGCCCTTTTTCCTTTAAAGTAACAATAAAATCACTTATAGAAAAAAAAAAGACATGTTTCCCCCTCCTTCAATGAGGGTTCCTCAGGGGGCAAAAGTGATTCTAAAAATCAAATGATTTAGGGGTACCCAGGGAAGGGTACAACCAATAAATACCACCCCGGGGACCCCCAAAAGGTGGATGGAAAACCCTTAGTGGGGATCCTGGGGGGTAAATTTTTCTGGTTTGATCTTCACCTGGGTATCCCTAACACATCATATGTTTTTTATAAACACTTTTTTCCCCCCGAGGAAAACCCCATTGACGGAGGGGGGGTAGGTTGGGTTTTTTTATAGTGATTTTTTTTGTTACTTTAAGGAAAGGGCAAACTTTAAGGCTTTGGAAAAAGCGGAGGCCGCCCTTTTTTTGGGGCGATGTCCCTGCTTTTTTTTACACTTGTTTTATTAGGGGTTGTATTGAAACATTTTTTGATTTGGGGATGTTCTATGAGGATTAAACTCAATCTGGGAAAACATCTAATGGGGAGTGTATCTATTTGGGATTATTATATTTTCTTTTTTCCCTTTGGGGAACCCTTTTCCTGTTATTTTTTTTATTGTTTTTTTGGGGTTTTAATAATTGGGATTTTTTTAAAGCATATCTATTAAAAGGTATAATTTTTAAAAGGGGTATAATTTTCTGTGGAAAATTTAAATTAAAAAAAAATACCTTAATTTTGGGAAAACCAATTTTTAGTATGATCCCCACTCGGCCAAGCAAAAATTCCAAAAATATATGGTGGGAAAAAAACTCCCTTTTTTGAAATGAAAATAAAAACCCTGTTTAAAAAAAAAACCAAAAAAACCCTCATAGTTACTAAATTTTTTTGGGACATTTGCCTGTTATATTTCAGCTTCAGCTTAAAAAAAATTTATTATTTTCCGTTTTCATACCCACTGCTTGAGCGCCAAAAAAGGTCCGTATTAAAATACCCCCATCCAATACAGTTGGATGAAAGAAGGTTCCAACACAGTCAAAGTTCACACAGGTTTTGTTTTTGGTTTTTTTTTGTTTTTTTTTTTCTTGAGAATTTTAACATTTCATCCATGTGGAAACCTTTTTTTTTTTTTTTGGTTTTTTAATTTTTTTAAAAATTTCCAAAATTCACACCCTTTTTTGCCAAAAATGAATTGAAATAGCTTTCCCGGGTTAGAGGACAGATCACCTTTTGATTGGGAAATTTTTTTTTATTCTGCGTTAGCACTAAGGCCCAAAAGTTCACAGGGTTATTTTTCCGCTTAATTGCGGGGAAGGATTTTTTCCCCCCAATTACGCCGGCTGCCGTGGGGCGGGGGGGGCCCGGGAACTCGCCCGCCCCAAATATTATTCCCCGGCGCGACAAGCCGTAAATTTAAATTTCATGTCACTTTCCCCCCCGTCTGGCCGAAATTTACCGAGCGGGGGAAGCCGACGAAAACCACATTCCCCTATGAGAACAGTTGGAAATTAAACCCAAAAGATGGGAAAAGGGTTCCAGCCATTTCTGCAGCCAAAAAAACCGGGGCGCAGTTTTCGGCTTTGGGAAACATCACAGAATAAGGCCCTGGGGAAAAGGCCCCCAAAACGCAAAGAAGCCTCAATATATTGCCTGGACCAAAACAAAAAACCAAACCACAAAAAATACGGTTTAAAGCAAAAAAAAAAACCCATACCCAAAATTTTCCAAAAAAAGTATTGAAAAGAAATATTAAAATCATACACATATAGAGATATAATAGACAAATGTTAGTGGTGACGTAACAGCACTCGCCAAGGGACCATCAGTAATAATATATACCCAAAATAGATAACCTTATAAGAGAGAAATAGAATACACATACAAACCCAAAAAAAACCCAAAATGATTTGAATGCATTAATTTGGGAATTTTAAATACAGTTATTTAGACCCTAAAAGCCCGTCCAATAATTTTTAAAATGCATAGAGTAAAAATATCATAACCATGATCCTGTAAGTGTCGTAGTGCAAGTCAGTTAATCACATAGTATAAGGTAAAGTTTCAACCCCAGTAAGGTCCAATTTTACAAATGAATAAAAAAAAGTGGCCAAAGGAAAACAGCCCCGGGTAACATATCATAGAAAACCAAATGAATTTAAAAATTTTTTATGAGTTTAAAAAACAACATCTTTTCATAATGAATTTTTATCCCGAAAGAGTTTCTGGCAAGAAAGATTTTAATAAATTTTCAATACATTTTTGGATTATAAATTTGCATAGTGTGTTTTTGCATTCACCATACTTTTTGTAGTTTGGTATTTATTCTGTGTTAGCTAGATGGAGATTAGCCCCATTGAGATGGGGGGGAACCCCCCCTTGGGGCCAAAATGGGCAAGGGAAGGGCCGCTGCAAAAACAACAGCAAAATCCCCTGGGGAAAAACCTTGAATTTTTTTGGAATTTTTAAAAAAAAAAATTTTTGTTGCGTGCCTGTGCCCAAGCTGTCAGGTTGCCTCACAGATTACAATGACCCTCTTAACTAGTAGGGATTGTCTAAAGTTGAGAATCCCTTTAAACATGTTTAAAGGGATTGTCTCTTTACAAGGATTGCTTTTTATGTTTAAAAATCACAAAATCACTTTTTAATAGGTGTTTTATTAACATGGGCCCCACCTATTTTGAGATATTCTTCTTTTAATTTGGGGTGCATCAGCTCCCCCAAAGGGCGCTGTAGCTAAGACCTGGTTTGAGCCCCTTCAATAGGCCCGCCCGCACTGGGGCTATAAACTACAGACCTTTTTCTACTGCAGCCAGTTAAAAAACAGGGCCCCCGAATTTCCAAAAATGAAACCCAAAAAAAACAGGACTGAGGGGGGATGAATCAATTTGAGTGAGAAAAAACCCCTTTAAGACTTTTTTTTTTTTTTTTTTTTTTTTTTTAGAAAGGAACCTGACAACTACTCCCATTTTATTTATGGGAGTTTTGGTTGAGGCGCAATCACCTTCACTCTGCTTAATTGGAACCCCTTTTGAATTTGAAGGTGAGGGTTTGGGGGGATGCCTTTCGTTTTTGCTAAAAGATTGCAAAACCCAAAAAACAATTTTGGGAAAAACCCCCCTACAGATCTGCTTTTTTAAGGGTTTTTGGGTTTGATTTCCCCTTTGGGTACAGCAGTCCTCAGAGGGAAGACCAAGATGAAAAGCCTATTAGACCCTCAAATCGTTACCAAGAGTCGAATTCTGCCCCTCCACCAAAAAAATTCAATAATTTGCAATTTCTCCCCAAAAAAAACAGAGCCCTCCTAATAGGACCAAAGGCCCCCGTCCCCGGGTACAAAGGGAAATCGGCCCTGGGCAGCTACCCCAGAAATTTGGGGCTGCCCCACATTCTGTTTCTGAGAGAAGGCAGGAGTATGGTGGTTTTTAAAAGAGGGAGAAGTTGAAACAGGCTCCAAACCAAAAGCCCATTTGGGAAAAAAACCCCCTTTAAGCCCAAAAACAAAGGCCCCAAACCAAAGGGGAAGTGAAAAGCCCCGCAGAAGATTTCCCTCACCAATCCCGATCGAAACCCGTGGGGGAAAAGGTCCTATTCCAGAGCCCGGAGGAGTCGGATTAAAGGGGGAGAAGGGGAAAAAGCCCTAGATTTTACCCCCTACATTCCCGACTTTAAAACCCCCTCCACCTCTTCCTCAAAATGCCCCACAGAATTGGGTTGGGCCCGAGGGGTTTTCCCCCCCAATCCCTGTTTTGGGAAAACTGGGGGCTTGGGGGCCTCCCCGTAGAGGGGGCGTGACAGGGGTGGAACCCGGACATGTCGCAAGGGGCAAAAATTTTTTCCCATCAAAACTGGAGCCGGCATTTCCCCATACCCTTTTCCCGCAAAGTGGGGAAAGGGGATCCTGCTATTTTGTAATAAAAAAAAACAAAATTTGTTATCACTATTTAAATTACTATTTTTAAATAAAAGGAAGGGAAATAACTCCTTGAATGGCCACTTTGGGAGGCCCGGCCCTTGTTTTTGAATTTAGCCCCCCTTTTTATTTATGACCGTTATTGTTTTTAGCCCATCAAAAAGGGCACCTTTAAAAAACCGTGACCAAAATTTTTCCCCCCCTGCCTTTTAAAGGGGTTTTACTGAGCGTTTTAACCCCTTTTTAAAATTTTTTGTCAAGGGGTGAAAAAAAAAAATGTAATGGGGTCAGGCTGGTGTAAAAAAAAATTAAAAAGTTCCTACCTGTCCCCCCGCTGCTGGCATTCCATTTCTCCTTACTTCCGGGTTCTCGTACTGACACGAAGAAGAGGTTCACGCTCCATTCTCTGACAATGGAATGTAAGCTCCTCTATGTGTTGGGATGGGATCCTGGGAACGAAGAGGAGCGGACCACCAGGTGGCTACAGAGTGGCAGTAGTGGGGGACCACGAGGTAGGTATACCTCCAACCTCATCTCATTTCTGATCACCCCCCTTTTTTTTTTTTCTGCTGGATGACCCCTTTAATGACCAGACCGGTTTAGGCCTCATTGACCAGCTAATTTTCATGTGTGGGTTTTTTTTTTTTCCCCATTGACAAATCCATATGAGGTTAAGCGGAAGAATTTGTATTTTTTCAGCAGTGGTTACGACTCCGTAATTGTAAAAAAAATGTGTGAAAAAATGTATTTACTATGTGTGGTGCAAATCTAGCAAGGTGTTTTTCAGTTTGTTTTTAATGGTCATTGTTCAGATGTCATACAGGGTATGTCTCAAATGGCGTATAGTGGTGCGTACTGTGTGTGCTGCTATGCGCCGGCTGTTTGAAAGTATGCGCTGGTCAGCATGAACTTTCAACAGTGCTCCCATTAACTTCCAATTTCCCCAACATACCACTTCTTTCTCCCAACGCTCAATACGCACCGGGGAATAAGTCTGAAAATGATAGCCCTCAAGTGAGTGCTGTGATTTCACCATATTTGCAGGGCGTACTTCAGGCTAGTGCAGCGCAATTACACCCTGAAGTATGCCTTGCAGATAAGCCATGTGTACATACCCTTAAAGGGGTTTTGCCAGGACGTGCCTTATCTGCTAAGAACAAATGTAAACAAAGCCACCCTGACCTGAAGAGCGAGAGACCAGCCAACACAGAGCCATGCATAAGGATCGTGTAAATTAACTCAATAATAAAACTACAACTATGGATTCTGTATACAAAAGACAACACCTTTTCTCCACAGCAGTTTGAAACTTCTTCATGTTCCTGTCATCAAAAAAGCGGGATCTACTCAATAACCACACAAACAACTAGGGGGTTTTCTGTATTAAAACAAAACAAATTTTACCCTTCCTTGAAACTTCTTCACCCCTTTTCATCAAAAAAGAAGTGTGCTCTGTCAAGCCCGCCAGCAGCCTTGTCAGTCATATCTAATAGAAGCTTTTGAGTAACAAAGGGCAGGTAAGGCGCCTGTACCTGCCAACTGCAATTTTTGTAATCACAAAAATTTTAGAAAAGTGATTAAATACCCATTTTGGAGGATCCCACATCAACATACATTGTGGCAAAACCCCTTTTTAAAATTCTTCGGTTGTTGATGGAACTTTGTTTTTTCATTTTCTAAGTAGGGTGTTCCCATCTAGGACCGTGGTACATTAGAAGGAATTCCCCAAAAAAGGGTGATGGGTTTGGGTCCCACCTCTGGAACCATATCTACCCGGAACCCCTTGTAACCCCTCAGAATGAAGAGCCACTTGAGCTTGCTCCTGACTCTCAATTTCGTTCTGTGGGAGTTCCGAGTACAGTTTTAGCGATATCCAAAGTCCCATAGAAAAGAATGGAATGGGGCCAAGCATGACCGGCTCTCCTTTCTGAGCAGAGTTGTTCGGGAGCCCTTTCCCACCTCTGAGAACCACACCTATCACACTTTGTTGGCATATCTCATCAATATGCCATCAAATGTATGGTGGGACCACTCCTATAGTAATGTAATGGCATACTCCAGTATGTAATAATTTATGATCTATGGTCACTATGGACAACTCTTCTGGGGCAACACTTTTTGGACCCAACAGCCCCTTTGGGGCATCCCCGCTCTTGGGTCCTTCTAAATCCTTAGGGTTGATTACTCAGGGATTTCCCAGTCTCTGGTAATCACTATTGCTATGGTCACAGACCATGGTTAGCAGAGGTTGAAGCCGGTTTCTTCTGATCTCAGTTGAATTACAAGAGGCTGCTGTGAGAACTGGACCTATAATTTATGGCTTATAAGAGCAGCGGTGGTAAATATCAATGCTGTAGAGCGAGAGCCCGCACACCCCACCGTCACAATAGAGGATAGTCATTATGGATTTAATATGTTAAAGTAGCTGCAAAAAAAAGGTCAAGAGTGAAGAGCACAATCATTACACATTGGAGTTTCTGCTGCTTCAGTTAAGTCCAGCAGTCTTTATTCACCTTCCTGGAGCGAGGACCTGCTAGTTTTTGCTGACAAACCTTCAATTCACTCCGGTGATATATTCTGGAGGAGCTGCCCCAAGAATGAGTGTGGTTAATACTTGTAGAATGGCTTCACAGCTCTCAAATGGGTTTTTATCGTCAGGCTGTTTAACAGAGTCTGCTTTTTACAATTCAGGCCCCATTCCTATTCGGAGTTGGGGGGTTCTACAGCAGTGACTGACATTTTAGTTTTTTTCTATTCATACCAAGCCTTTAGAGGGCTTTGGGAGGGGGGGTTTTAGGGTGGCACAGGGTTAGGCCATGTGCACTCGGCTTATTGTCGACGTAATTGCGGGGTCAGAGTTCGCCCCGCTATTACGGTGGCAGCCGTGCGGCGGGGGGGAGGAATAGACAATTTATTATTCCACGGGGCGTACACCCGAAAATAATGTCATTCACAGGAAAACATATTCTCTATGAAACTGTGATTACTAAAGCCTTGGGCTATTTTTGCCGTATGAAGCGCAAAAACGCGCGCAGTTCGGCGAAATCAGTCCCAAAAAAGCCGGGGAACAGGCCCAAAGTTTAAAAAGAAAATAAACAACTCTGTGCTGATAACACAGGATATGTTGCCATCCTAACCAGGGCTGATAGAGCAGAGCGAGTTGGTCTTTAATCTAAGGAAGCTTGTGTACACAAGCAGGAGATAAGAACTGTTCTGAAATTAAGCAAAATCAGGTCAGCAATGTACTTGCATGCACGTTCAAAGCTAATGTGTGGTGAGAATACCCCTTTAATGGCACTCGTGCACCCATTATAGCTGATCATGTTCCTTCGATGCCTCTTGCATATTGCTGAAAAGTTCACGGCAGCCGGCAGTACCAGAGAGGACTTGTTCTCTGTGTGATGCATTGTAAGACATTCCTGTTCTGCTATGTTCATAGTACGTTGTTTTGTGGAGGAGAAACTCCTGAAAAATAAAATCATGTAGAACACTAATGACGTTCCCTCTGATGTTGGCAGAAATGTCACTCTTAATGGATTAATTTAGTATTTTTCACTCCCTCTTTCCATAATTT
>JAODAL010017296.1:0-78195 GCA_025379985.1 Phyllomedusa bahiana
AAACTCCCCAGAACGGACAATATCAAGAAATATGATATTGGAAATTTCCGGGGAAAAACAGTTAAATTTAAAATTTTGAAACCTATTTTCATTGGGCGGCATAAAAACCCGCCCCAAACAGGGAAAAGGAGCGCAAAGTCCCATTCTAGCCTTTGGAGAAGTTTAGACAAAGAATAGGAGCGACAAAACCCCATTCTAGCCAAAGGAGGAAATTTTTGGGCCAAACAGAATCCACGGCGGGGGACAGTTCAAAATACGTAAAAAAGGCCCCGCAAAGAGCTGATTTGGGTGAGTAGCGGGGGCTCGCCTAAACTCAGCCCAATTTAGAGGGGCGAAAATACTTTTTCCCATTATAGTCTATGGAGGGATGAGCGCACTGAAATCTCGGCGCAACCCGCGCCCCGGGGGCATGAAATATTAATTAAAAAAATCTTTTTATCAAGTGTAAAAATGATTTTGATAAAGGGCAGAACAATTGGGATTAAAAAAAAAAGCAGTTAAAAAAAACCCCAAAAACGCGTTTTTCGCCCGGGCCGGGGGGCTACATAGGGGAAATTTCCATAGGGGAGAATTGCCGGGGGAAAAACAGTAATTCAAATTGTTTAAACTATTTCCCCATTGGTCGGCATAAAACCCGCCAAACAGAAAAAGGAGCGGGCCCCAAAGGCCCTTTTATCCTATGGAGGAGGGAAATTTACCCAAACGAATAGGGCGGGCAAAAGCCCCCTTCTAGCCTTTTTGGAGAAAAATGGAACCCAACATATTTTAAAAGGGGGGGCAGTTCAAAAAACAGTAAAAAGGCAGAAACAAGCTGTTGGTTGAAGCAGCGGGGGTCGGGCCAAACTTAGCCAATCAGAGCGCGAGCTACCCTTTTTCATAGGGTTCTTGGGGAAAAGGGAAAAACTTTAGCGCGCTCTGTGATTGGGAAAATTTTAAAGAGGCGCGCTTTTTTGGACCCCAAAGGGAGAGGGGGCGACGTTCCTATGGGTTTTTTAATTTCAATCTGAAAAACCCAAAAATGTATATGGCCCAAAAACAATTATAAAAACTACACAATTGTCACATGTGTATATAAAAGGGGAAACCTAATATGTGGCTAACGAAAAAAAAAAATTAATTCCCCAAAATCATGTTTATTTTTTTTATTTTTGTTAGCCAAAGGGGGAATAAATATGGGTGCATCAAAAATAAAGAAATAAAATAAAAAATGCGGGGGGGCCCCAGCCGAAAGTGCCCCCAAAGCTGCGTTTCCCACAGGGGGATTCGGGGGTGGGGGGGGCGCAGTCTCGCCAGAAAAATGCCGTTTTTAGCCCCTTCATACATGTCGCCCATAGTGTAAAGAAACTATGGGAAACGTCGGAGGGAAAGGGGAAAAGGTTTGGGGCCATTTTTGGACGCGGGTCAGGTAAGACAATGAGCTAAAGGAGGCGCCCTGCGCCCACAGCCCACGTTCCACAAGGGCCCCCCGGGGCCAATGGAAAAAGGGGAAATCACAAGTGCGCCCGCAGCCCGCCCAAGAGGTGCGGCGATGCTCGTGACAACTGTATGATGATTTGGTAACTGTATGATGAGATTTATAAGGTATTATGTTATAGTACATACATCAGCACTTTTGAAAAAAACTTTTCAGTGCTGACCTTCATTAAACAGTGACTGCTGAGGTGATGGACAGGATCTATGTGCAATTAGTGTAAAAGTAGTAAAATTAGTGATAAGAACATACGTTTTTTCTCTTTCAAAATTCATGCCGCAGTTCCAAAGTGGCATGAAAATTGCTGTATGAGCCTAGACCTTCCGAGCAAAAAGTAACACAGAGAACCTGGGCCCCCAGATATTGTAGGACATTAGCAATGCCACTAATGGTCTGACTCCTAAAATCACCAACAATAAATAATTTTGCCAGACCATGCAAATGTAGTCTAGTAGTATAATGTTGTACCGTGCTAGCCACAGAAAGTAGTAGAAGAGTGAAGAAATCAGGCGATACCTTTTAGAAGTTAACTGAGTATATTTGATGGTGAGCTAGTACTAGTTCTCTTCTTCAGACATGATGTTATACAAAAAACTGAAAATGTACAGACTTTTTATACACAGAATACCTGGACCTTCAAAGGAACTGAGAATCTGTAAAAATAACAAAATGCAATATAAGTAGGGTGTAGTCTAGTAGTATTGCATGATAGCAATTCCAGTAAATAGAAAACCAGGTTACACATGGATGGGTCATGTCCATAAGAGCTGAAGAAAGGAGGTACCAAGTAGGGGAACCCTTTTTGTGACATGCAGAATGGGATTATCCTAAGTAGACAACCCTCTTAATCTTGGTGACCAACCCGCCAGATAATAATGTATGCCGTTTAGAGTCTGTCATTCCTGGTTGTTATCCAGCATCTGTTACTCCTCTAGGAAGCCAAGAGAACTCATAAAAAATTAAGACTCTTCATAAAAGAGGACAACCGAAAGACTAAAATTTCCAAGCAACTTTTTTGCCCTATGGGGAGTTCATTGCATTTCAATGGAATAGGGCTGTATGCAAACACGGTAATGCGATCTGTAAGCAGTTAGAAGTGATTATCAGGTTAACATCCACATAATGAGCCATAAAACTCTTACTAGCGAACAATGAATTACAACCTACTGAGACTCTCTGCACAAAATCCAATCCTGACCTCAGCAGGAACATCATAAACTCAAACTGACAGCGGTAGCTCGACTTGGACGAATCGGCTACTGTTGTACAGATGGCAGAAATGATGCCAAGAGGCAAGGTCCCAGACTGCACATTTATTCCACATATAAAATCTCCTCCGCGATTCTTTGTCATACAAGATGAATTATTTAATTTAGCTATAAAATATTGAAACCCATTTATTTTATGATGAAATTATTCTATTAAAAAGGAGAAATAAAGGAGAAATAAAAGAGCAGTTTTTATTCTTTTAAATAAAAGTAGCATTGCAAGAAAGGGTTACTATCATATTGGTTTTCTATAGAAATAGCTATGAAGTAGATCAAATATAATACATACAGATCAATAGATACAGTGTCTCCCAAAAGTGAATATACCTTTCACATTCTTGTAAATATTGTATTATATCTTTTCATGGGACAACACTGAGGATATGACCCTTTGATACCATGTTAAGTAGTTAGTGTATGGCTTGAATAACAGTGTAAGGCTATATTCACATGTCATACAGTACGGCCGCATTTACGCTGGGGGGATTTGGGAGTTGCGCTGATACGCACATACACCCGCGTTCCAGGGGGGCGGCAGCCCGCCTGCCCCATTGACAGTCATTACTCGTGGCGCCTATTCGCCGCAAGTAATTGACATGTCACTTATCTCCCCGCCGTACAATACGATCGTATTGTACGAGGGGGAGAGGAGGCGTAATCCATAGTTCTCTATGAGAACTGTGGATTACCGTAACTTCGGCACGCATGTCGCTCGTATTAGAGCGCAAATACGACACGAAATGTGCACCGAAATTTGACCGTGTGAACATATCCTAAGGGCTCGTCCCCACGGCAGACAGCAAATACCAGTCTGATTATCCGACCGGTATTTGCTGTTTTGCGGCCGCTGCTGTTTGCGGAGTAAAGTCCTCCCCCTTCTCGAAAACCAGGCAGAAGAATGAACACGTTCAATGTTTTTCGGACCGCCAGCGGTCTAAAAAACCGTCCACTGGAAAATCCATGCAGTGGGGCCCGATGCACGGATTTTCCATAGAGGTCCATTGTAAAGTTTGACAGACAGTTTACAGGCGGTTTTCAAAACCAAAAACAGTTTGTAAAACCCTCCAAAAACCCTTGCCGTGGGGACAAGTCCTAAAGTTATATTCACATGGCTTATTTAGACGATGATTTTTCAGCACCCAAAACAGTATCAAAACCGTGCCTGGAACAGGCTTCTTCAGAAGATGTTTTTGATGAGGTTTTGATGAGGCTTTGGACGAGGTTTTGGATGAGGTTTTTAGCAATGTTTTCACCCATACAAATTAATAGCCAGGGCAAGAACCGTGCAGAAAAACGCTCCAAAAAAGCATCAAGAAATGTGTCTAAAAACATGCCGAGGTTTTGGACGAGGTTTTGAAGCTCTCCATTGATTCCTATTAGGATTTTCAGCAAAATTTTTCAAGAATTGACATGACGCTTCCTTTTCAGCACCTAAAACAGCTTCCAAAAAATCACCTAAAATGCGCATAAAAAACTTGTCTTGTGTGAACTACAAAGTTGTTTTACATAGAAATCAATGAAAATTATATGGGGGCGTTTAGTAGGCGTATTTGGGAGTTGAAACACTCTGAAAACAGCATCAAAATCAACTGTGTGAACATGTCCTAAATGTGGTGTGCCCTCAAATTAGCTCAACATACAGCCTTCAATGTTTAAACCGCTGGCAACAAAAGTGAGTACACCCTTAAGTGACAACAAAAGTGAGTACACCCCTAAGTGAAAATGGACACATTGTGCCCAAAATGTCAATATTTTTTGTGGCCACCATTATTTTCCAGCACTGTCTTAACTCACTTGGGCATGGAGGTCACTAGAGCTTCACAGGTTGCAGCCACTGAAATCCTCTTCCCTCTTCCATGACAACATCACGGAGCTGGTGGATGTTAGAGACCTTGTTCTCCTTCACCTTCCATTTGAGTATACCCCACAGATGCATAATAGGGCTTAGGTCTGGAGACATGCTTGGCCAGTCCAGCACCTTTACTCTCATTTTCTTAAGCAAGGCAGTGGTCATCTTGGAGGTGTATTTAGGGTCATTATTATGTTGGAATAGTGCTCTGCGGCCCAGAAGGGAGGGGATCGTGTTCTGCTTCAATATGTCACAGTACACGGCATTCATGGTACCCTCAATAACCTGTAGCTCACCACAGCCGGCAGCACTCATGCAGCCCCAAACCATGACACTCCCTCCACCATGCTCAACTGTAGACAAGACACACTTGTCTTTGTACTTCTCACCTCGTTGTCACCACACACACTTGGTCTCATCTGACCACAGGACATGGTTCCAGTAGTCCATGTCCCTAGTCTGCTTGCCTTCAACAAACTGTTTGCAGGTTTTCTTGTGCATCATCTCTAGAAGAGGGACGATGGTTTCTGGGACAACAGCCATGCAGACCGTATTTCATGCATTGTACAGCGTATGGTCTGAGCACTGACAGACTGACCCCACTATTCTTTTAACCTCTACAACAATGCTCTCATACATCTGTTTCTGGAAATGACATTGAGCATGTGTACTCAACTTCTTTGGTCAAACACGATGAGGCCTATTCTGAGTGGAACCTCTCTAAAAGTGAAAATGGACAAATTGTATCAAATTTACAATTTTTCCTCCACGGTGTCAAGTGACTCATTAATGTTACAAGGTGCTAGGTATGCATTGGGGAGCAGTTGTGTTAAATTTGGTGTTACGCTTTCCATTTTTCTCTCTTTTATGGTCACGGGAAAGTTTAAATGGTCCATGAAAAAAAAAGGAGTTGCCACTAGGCTATAAGGAAAGATTCAAGACCCTAAAAACTTGGGGGCCCAGGATGGTGGTTTTGGACTACACAAGGGTTTAAAAAAGAAAAGGTTTCCTCAGGACGGGCCCCTCACCGGTGCCCAAAGAAGTTGGGTGCAATGCTCGCATCAATCCAGAGATTATTTTTCCCCAAAAAGGCTATGAGTGGGCCAGCTTTGGGGCCCAGAGGTTAAATAGGTGAGTGGTCAGCCTGTAGGTACTCAAACTATATGCCGCACACTGCATCTAATTGGTCTCCATGTCTGTCGTCCAAGAAGGAAGCCTCTTCTAAAGTTGTCCCCAAAAGAAACCCCACACAGTTTGCTGAAGACAAAGAAAAAGAACAGGGGATTTCTAAAACCATTTTTTTTCTGTGGTTTTAATGGGGCCCAACATAAATTATTTTTTTTTAGATGTTGTCGGGCTGTGGGGTTGCAACCGGTGAGGATAAAAAGAAAGTGTATCTTCCCTACCAAGTTGTGGGGGGGGTGTCACGGTTTGGGGTTTACATGAGGTTTTGCGCTGTGGGGAGTACATTTACTGAGCAAAACCATGAATCAACATGTCTGTGACATACTGAAGCAGAGCATGACCCCATCCCTTTTGGGCCCCAGGTCAATATTCCAATATGATAATGACCCCAAACACCTCCAAGACGACCACTGTCTTGCTAAAGAAAATGACGGTAAAGGTGCTGGATTGGTCACGCATGTCCCCAGACCTAAACCCTATTGAGCATCTGTGGGGCATTCTCAAACAGAAGGTGGAGGAGCGCAAGGTCTCTAACATCCACCAGCTTTGTGATGTCACCATGGAGGAGAGGAAGAAGATTCCAATGGCTGCAACCTGTGAAGCTCTAGTGACCTCCATGCCCAAGAGAGTTAAGGCAGTGCTGGGAAATAATGGGGGCACACAAAATATTAACACTCTCGGCACAGTTTGTCCATTTTACTCACTTTTGTTGCCTACAGTTTAGACATTGATAGCTGTATGTTGCGTTATTTTGAGGTCACACCAAATTGACACTGTCATACATTGTATCAAAGTGTCATTACCTCAGTGTTGACCTAAAAAAAGATATAACACAATATGTACAAAAATGTGATGGGTGTACTCACTTTTGTGAGATACCATAATTGAAATGGAAGGCAACAATCTACAGGCACCAAAATAGAGGCATTGATAAGCCGATTCTTCAATTCTTTAAATGCTAATTACTAATCTACTCACCACTGATCTTTAATAGAGGGGTTTTCTCAACTTCATGGTATCATAGCTTTCCCTATAAACAACCTATGAACTCCTTGAAATTATAACCCCCTTTTATTAGTGGTGTATCACATGGGTCAGTACTGGAGGGGGTCACTTTTACTAGTGGGGTACCACGGGGTCACTATTAGAAGGGTCTCTGTTACTAGTGGGGTACCACAGGGGTCAGTACTGGAGTGGTGTCTGTTATTAGTGGGGTACCACAAGGGCCAGTATTGGAGGGATCTATGTTACTACTGGGGTACCACATGGGCAAGTATTAGAGGATTATCTATTACTAGTGGGGTACCACGGGGGTCAGTATTTGAGGGATCATTGTTAATAGTGGGGTACTATAGAAGTCAGTACTGAAGGGCTCACTGTTACTAGTGAGGTACCTCAGGGATCAGTATTGGGCCCTATTTTTTGTAAATGATACTAAACTGTGTAAAATAATTAACACAATAGAGGATACCATGTTATTACAAAAAGTTCTGGATGATAAATCTGGGCAGAGAAGTGGCAGATGAGGTTTAACAGGTATAAATGTAAGATTGTGCACATGGGAAGGAAAAATTCATTCCATGATTACTTGTTAAATGGCAAAACTCCGGGTAAAACCAACATAGAAAAGAACTTGGGAATCCTGGTGGACAGTAAACTTAATTGTAGCAGCTAGTGTCAGGCAGCAGCTGCCAAGGCAAACAGGATCATGGGGTGTATAAAAAGAGGCATAGAGGCACACAAAGAGAACATAATTTTCCCATTACACAAATCACTGGTCACCACACAAGGAATATTGTGGACACTCTTGGGCACCAGTGTCCACAAGAAGAATACAACTTAGCTGGAGGGGCAGAAAAGGAGTGTGCCGAAGTTGGTTAGTCAAATGGGGAGATTTGCAGTACCAAGACAGGTTTTAGAATTTGGGGTTATTCAGCTTGGAAAAAAGACAGCTTAGTGGTGAGTTAATAACCTGGTACAAATATTTAAAAAGATAGTACAGATCTTTTGCACGATCCTTTTACACCAAGGCCTGTAACAATGACAAGGGGGCATCCAGTGTTTCTAGAGAAAAGAAGGTTTCACCATCATCACAGACGAGGATTCTTTACTGTTAGAGCAGTGGTGCTTTGGAGCTCGCTGCCACAAGAGGTTGTAATGGTGGAGTCATTGAACAAGTTCTAAAAATGTTTAGATGTCTTTCTAGAAAAATACAATATTACAGGTTATGGGGACTAGATTCTGGAGATAGGACATTGATCCAGGGATTTATCTATTTTATGGGACAATTGGCATCCGCTTCAGGTTTTTTTTTTACCTTCTTCTGAATAAACACTGTAGGGTAATAGGTTGGTCTTGATAAACCTGTGTCTTTTTCCAACCTCATCTAGAATATTACTGTTAGTAACATTCTCTAGCGAGGTGGCCTTCTTTCCCACATTGCCAACATCTTAATCCATTCCATAAAAATCACTTATTCATCGGATGCTTAGTTCCTTTATTTGATGAGATTCACATTTGGGCCACCTGTTCCTGCAATTCTTGTATAGAGTTTCCCCAGTCCCTGGACCATTTGGTATAATTGAGCTTTCATGGGTTCATTGATTGTTTTATTTACTTCTTGGCGAACTGTTGCCTGTGCAGCTACACTTAGGCTTTCTATTTCAATTCTTTGTAATTCAATAGCCTTTTTTATTGCTTCAGCAAAGGAAGCCTTGTTCTCTATATGTATAAAGTCTTTCATAGCCGTCCTGAGGGTATGGTTTTGAAGTTTAGAAATGAATTGAACTCTTAGCATTTTGTCTGGTTCTAGTAGAGCCTCACAGTCATCACAATCCTTATGAAACCATTGTTTGCAGAGTCCTTGTAGATCTACAAAAATTGCTGTACAGTTTCTTCTTCATGCTGATTTTGTGTATAAAATTTCTTTTTTAAATCTAGGGCTAATGTTGAGTCTCCGTGTGATCTCCAGTATGTCATGTAAGGTGTTTCTTTGTTCAATGGGCAATACAAGGGTAGCTTGTACCTTCACAGCTAGGTCTGCATTTGGTACTTGATTCAGCCTTGCAGCTGCCTGTAGCCTTTCAATCCAATCACTAAGTGGCACATTGTTGACATTAAATTTAGGCATGCTCACTGTAGCAGCTCCTATGGGTAATAAAACTGAAGGTAGTGTGGTCTTATTGTTGGATAACTATCTTTGCTTGGTGTTCATCCTGCCGACTACGCCAATTGTAAATGGGATGAATAATGATTGATGAACACCAATTTAGATGCAGCCAACCTTCTTTATTTCTCACAGTACTACTTCTATTTGTTTTACAACTATAATAACCGTACTGTGGTGGATCAGAGCACAATATGAAATCTTACTGAAAATCCTTGTACTAGATTTTGATGTTTCTTGTAAAATATGCAGGAGAAACTATATAACTTTTGCTTCCTTTGTGATTTTCCCTACTCCTTTTCTCCTATTCCCTCTTCAATCCTCTGTTATGATGTTTCCTCCTTTTCTCTTCTCTAACTGACCCTCAGTTTATTTGTGCAGCAGCAATTGAGACCCCTTGTTCTGGTTTCTGGCTCCAGATTTACTAAGATTCATAGCTTTCACTAGTCAGTTTGGCTGTGCAATGATCCACTACTGAACTAAACATCAAAACAACTGAACATGCAACAAAACAATCCCCATGATCAGAATCATGAACATGTATGTCAATTTGTGGCTTCTAGCAATCATATATGACTTTGCAATAAGATTGTTAAGAGTCTTAATAACCTACTAATTTTAATAGTGACTTTGTCAGATCTGAAAAGGAGAAATAAATGAGATATGAATGTATTTATTATTATTAAATACATTATTACACATAACTTAATTTATGGACCTCTTTAATTTGATTTCTTAGCCTGTGTGGATTGAATGGTTTGTTACCGACACCTGGTTAGAATTTTACTTCAATAGCACTTATAAAAATTTACTGACTTAGAAAATTTGTGACATGTTCCATACTTATTTGACCTGCTGTGTGTAGGGTTTGTGTTGCATTCTAGTACTGCTAAAAAATGCAAACATTCTCTATTTCTCACAGTGAAGAATGTTGCGCGGCATCGATTCTCATTCATTTAGATGCTGTGGCCGCAATCGCCGCAGTGTCAGCCCTGTTCTTTGCTATTAGCAGCAGGTGTCAGCTACAATTAGCAGCTGACAGCAGCCTCCTATGTATTGGACTTACTGAGTTAACCCGCTACATAGGACCTAATGAGCACCAGGACATACCCATACGTCCTGTGTTGGTAAGGGTTTAATTATATACGGTAGCAGGGGAGCTGTGCTACTTTGTTCCTTTTCCACAGAACCAGAGTTCCCACCTCCCCTTAACAATACTTTAAGGGAACCTGTCACATTGCGGAGGACAGCACAAGCTAGTGTCAGACCTGCTGTTTCCAGCACTGTGTCCCTTATTTCTGTAAGATGTTATTTAGTTTTTGAGCATTTAATGCTCAAATCTTATTCATGTGCAGTTGTAGCCCCTACCACCAAAGACTAGCCTCTGCCCACCCCTGAGTTATTACATCGTTTTACCTATTCAAACTAATTGGTTTATCAGCTGAGGTGGGCGGGGCTAGCCCAGGTGGGCGGGCATGAAAAAAACGGACTCTTTTTTGGCTGAAAACTGCAGATTTGAGCATTAAATTCTCTAACACTACAGCATCTTATAGAATAAGGGACACAGCGCTGGGAACAGCAGGTCTGACACTGGCTTATGCCACAGCAAGGGAGGCATAATCTAGGTGACAGGTTCTCTTTAACTATAAATAAATAAAAAATTAAGCACAAGACTCATTAGTTGGTTGTTAAGCACTATGATATTTATTATAGGTTACCCTACCATATAGTTTTGCTATCATGTTAAATTAACCATCCAGGAAGAGAGAAAAAAGACGTAGACCGCACATCCTCTTGCCCTACATTGATTTATTGCTTCTCAGCAAAAATATTTTCAAAAAGGTTCTTAGCACGTACTTCCAAAGCACGGGGGCTCCATTCACATGCATTGTCAGTATGGGCGCCACGAACAATTGTCACTTCTCTCCCCGGCCGTATGATACGATTGTATCGTACGCCCAGAAAGATGACACGTAATTCATAGTTCTCTATAAGAGCTATGAATTATTGCGGCGCGCATTTCAGTACGTATAAAGCGCAAATACGCTGCGAAATGCGCACCGCAATTACGCCATGTGGACATACCCTAAGAAGTGCTATGAAGTGGCAAGTGAGATTATACTGTTTGAAGTATACTAGGAACCTCATGTTCATTTTTGAAAATATTTTTGCTGAGCAGCAATAGATCAACGTATGGCAAGTGGATGTGCGGTCTACGTCTTTTTCTTTCTTCCTGGATTAAATTAAATTAACCATCACCATTTCATTAATATTTTAATTCAAAGAAAAACCCGTAACATTAGTTTATTATTTCTCAACCCCGCCCATACTGAGGCTTGCCACCGCATTCACATCTGATTAAAACCTATTAGGACACGTTCACACGGCTTATTTGGGCGAGATTTTGGACAAGGTTTTCGGAGCGTTTCCTCGCCCAAAACCTCGTCCAAAACGCTTCCAAAATGCCCCCAGTTCATTTCATTGATTCATATGTAAAACTTCGTTGTAGTTCACACATGAGGTTTTTACACGTTTCTTTGGAAGCACTGAAAAGAAGTGTCATGTCAATTCTTGAAGCATGTTTTAGGCGCATTTTGGGCACGGTTTTCGACGAAGGTTTTGGCGTGTTTTTGGGGTGTTTTGGGCGCAGTTTTGGGCGCGATTTTTGTCCTGGCTATTAATTTGTATGGGTGAAAACCTCGTAGAAAACCTCACCCAAAACCTGATCCAAAACCTCGCCGAGAAACGCCTCTACGGCCACGTTCACACGGCGGTTTTGGCACGGGTTATCGCCTGCGGGGTATCGCAGCGGCTCCCGCTCGGCCAAAAACTGTCACACCTCACTGCAACTTCGTCTACCGACGCGGGTATAGCAGCACGGGCGCTGGGCGGTTGTCGCGGGTGGGTGGGGCCGACGTGGTTAGGGGCGCGGCTTGCACCGAGAGTTTGCCCCCATGCAAATTAATAGCAGGGGGCAAACCGCGGCCCGGCCGCGCACCGCCACCCACGGCGACACCCGTGGCAGCACCGGAAACCTCGCCGGAATCCGCGGCCATAACCGCAGCCAAATCCATCGTGTGAACAGGGCCTAAGGCTATGTTCACACGGCTAATTGCAGGGCGTACAGTACGCCCCGCAATTATGCGGGGGGTGTTCGGGAGCTCGCGCCGGTCGGCAACCCGCTGACCCTATAGACATGCATTAGTCTTGGCGCGTAAGCGCGGTGAATAAATGACATGTCACTTATCTCCCTGGGCATTGTATTGTACGAGCGGGAAGAGGAGGCGTAATCCATAGTTCTCTATGAGAGCTATGGATTACCATAATGCTCTCAATACGTGGTGAAATGCGTCCCAAAATAAGCCATGTGAACATCGCCTAAAATCTTATGATCTCTCTCTAGGTGTTTCAGGCGAGTTTTGGGAGCGGAAATGCTTCCGAAAAACTCATCCAAAAACCGATGTACAAAATAAGCCTGGTTTGTCAGTGAACATGGCCTTACTCTGAATAGGTAGAAACATGTGAATAACTGTCAGTAGGGTGGGCTGGGCTAGCCTTTGGTGGGCGGGGCAAAACCTGATTATGAATAACGTTTGAGGGGTTAAATGCTCTAAAACAACTCCTGCATCTTACAGAATAAAGGGACACAGTGCTGGAAACAGCAGGTCTGACACTAGCCTGTGCTGCCCTCAGCAAGGGGGGCATAAACTATGTGACAGGTTCCCTTTAACTAACCAATTAAATAATCAAACTTATATACTCACCTGCCAGGACTCTAATACCATGTCCGTCCAATTACACTAGGTGACTAAATCCCCGAATATAATAGTGTGACCAGGAAATGGTGGGTGGAAGTATTTTCTTCTTATCTTCTGTTATCACTGTTGAAAAGTACACTGTGGCAGAAGCCATTAGTACATAAGCCCTGTCTGCACCCACTTGTCTCCCTGTGACCAATCACCGTACTTTTTTTTCAGTGGATAACTTATAATACAGTATTAACTAGCAAGGAACACTTCTCTAACTACCAGAACTAAACTAAATAAGATGCATTTATACTTAATAGGCCTGGAGCGTCCTCTGGTAATCTCCTGATTGTCTAATTGTGCTGGTGCTTAAAGCAGTGATACTAACATTTAAAGTGCAAAGTCATTATAACATACAATAAATATATTTTGGGCCACATGTATGAAAACAGTCTAGGTTCAAAACTCTCTTTGTTGCCCATAGCAAACAATCATAGCTCATAAGCAAACCATCATAGATTCATAGCAACCAATCATAGCTCATAGCAACCAATCAGAGCGCCCCCTCTCATTTTCAGACGCTATCTGAAATGAAAGGGTTGTTTGAATTGGTACTATGGATCCTGATTGGTTGATGATGAGCAACAAAGTGAGTTTTAGACCTAGACAGTTTTAATAACATGTGGGCCCTATGTATCTAGTCCCCGGCGCGCCGCTCTTCCGCCGCCGCGCCGATCGTTGGGTCCTATGCCGCCTTACAGTCGCTAAGCTATCGGTTAGGGGCTAAGGACCTTGGCGACGGCAGCGGGGGGTGGCGGGACAAACTGTTATGTGTGTCCGCGAAAAAAAAAAATCTTTGAATAAAAATGTTTAAATTAAAAAAAGAGAGATTTTCATAGAAAGATCCTCTCAGAATCAAGAAATGATGTACAAATGTAAAAAAAAAGGGGGAACATATTCAGTCACCCACATGCCTCAGCTACAAATACAATACATAATTATCTCTCTACATTTCTGCATCAATTTGAAAGCCTAATTATCCTAGCCTTATGGTGCTACTGCATTCTCATCAGTAATGAAAATGGAAGCGCTACAAAGTCACCCTGTCCAGTCACTAGCTAATACACATGTTCAGGTCATACATACGACTGTATAAACCCTCCTATTACAGCACGATTAAAATGCAGACAAGAAGCTGCAGGACACGGTGACAAATCATTATCTATAGAAAAAGAGGACACGCTCTTCTGCACCACATGGCAAACATCTAGAATTCTTAGAGCAAATAAATGAAAGTTGGCTAACCTGACAATATCCAATTTTGGGGTTCCTGTAAGCATAGGCAGTGAGCACTCTCCTCAATGCAGAGATGCCGGTGTCACTCTGAAAGGCGGGATGCTCTGGCAATGATCTGCGCAAATCTCGTTCAATCTCATCAGTAGCCAATGTGCACGTACCTAGAGACTTTTCCACAATTTCAGTGTAGTAGCCTGGGTTAGCCCCCATGTCATTAACAGCACCTAGCGACCAACAAGAAGAAAGAGATACTCTATTAATGGCAATGAGGCACTATCACTGTCAGATGAAGGAAACTTTAAAGAGAATCTGTCACATAGGTTGTGCCCCCCTTGCTGAGGACAGCACAAATTTACCCCCGGCGGCCCTATCGGGGATTGCTGGAGTTTTAAGAGCATTTAATGCTCAAATCTGCAGTTTTCAGCAGAAAGAGTCATTCAAAGAGTCAGTTTTTTTTAAACCCCGCCCACCTGAGGTTAGCCCCGCCCACCTTAACTGATAAACCTATTACTTTGAATAGGTAGAAACGTGACTGTCAGTGGGCGGGACTAGCCTTTGGTGGGCGGGGTAAACCTGCTCATGAAATAATTTGAGGGTAATTGCTCTAAAACTGCTGCATCTTACAGAATAAGAGACACAGTGCTGGAACCAGCAGGTCTGTCACTAGCTTGTTCTGCCCTCAACAAGAGGGGCATAACCTATGTGACAGGTTTTCTTTAAGGCCTTGCGGCCGGTTTTTCAGACGGGGCTCCATGGAAAACCCGTGCAAAAGCACCCACTGGGTGCATTTTTTCAGACAGCCGGCCGCCTGAAAAACATTCTACTTGTTCATTCTTCCGTCCGGTTTTTAGACGGAATAGGAACAAGTGAATGTGAAAGGGGAGGGCTTTTCTCTGTTAATTTCGGAGAAAGGCCGTCCTCCCGCGGCCGTGTGGGGACTAGAGGATAAGAATTTGAAAATTTTACAAAAGAAGCAATTTCCCCCAAAACGTTATTTTTCAGAGACGCATCCTTCAGCCACAGGCAGCATATATCGGCCTGCATTCTGCTGGGTTTTTTTCAGTTCATTGGTGTGAAAAATCCAATATTAAACTGTTTTTCTCACCAAAATGATTAATTTTAAACATATAGACAAAGACCATTACCAAATACATTGCTGTTCCGATTTTGCTTCCCTTCAGAGCTAGGAGCAGATTTTATAGCCTTCTTGTGTACACATACTTCCCTAGGTTGGTAATATGGTGATATCACTCCCTGCTGTATCTTATCAGCAGCACCAGAGCCTGTTTATCTATGTTACTGACAAACTTGAACCCTTTAGAGCTTTGTAACCTTGTGTCCAACTATTAAAACCCTTCATTACCAACGTCCCTCTAACAGGATCAGCTAGGAATAGTCGAGTTAATATGCCAATCACTATGACAGAACCGCTCACAGCCTGAACAGGAAATGGGAGCAAACTCTAATTTAGATGTTTCTAGAAATTAATGGAATGGTTACCTGAGAATAGAAGCCAGAGTTCTCCTCTCAGAGTCTCGGGTATGCCTCTGACTACTAAATTCCGAGTTCTTTTTGTACGAAACATGCTAACGCCACGACCGCATTCTGAGAAAAGGATATTCCAGGATTGCTCCTTCATTTTTTCTTTCAACTGCACAAATAAAAAAAACAAATCCTCTATTAGCACCTATCCCTCAACATTAACCTATGAGTAAAACTACATACAGTTGAAACCAGAAGTTTACATACACTATATAAAATGACACTTTGTACTTTTCTCACTATTTTTTGAATGAAATCAGAATAAATTTACCCACTCTGGGTAAATTTGGGAAACCAAAAATAATTTATATTTTCCCAAAATGCCAAAAAGGGAGAGAAAATTTTTTATTACTTTTGCAAATCAGAATTTTTAATACACTGGGTTCTATGCCTGTAAAAAGGGGGAAACCCCATATGTGATGTCATGTCTTTGGAAAGTTCTGGTTTATTGGAAACATTGAAAATTTAGAGACACAGCTGTGGATGTATTTTATTGCACACCAGAAACAGACTGCTTCTGTGTGTAACATCATGGGAAAGAAATGTTTTTGCAAGATCTTTAATATAAAAAACAATCCTTGTAGTGAGGCAACCCCTTTAAAGCTTGGTCGGAAATGGGTCTTTCAAATGGACAATGATCTGAAGCATACTGCCAAGGGTTGCAAGGGGTTTAAGGAAAACCCAAAACAATTTTTGGGAGGGGCCCCAACACACACCCCTTCTAATCCTAATTTATGGCAAAGCTGAAAAGACGGGTGGAGAAAGGGAAACCCTACAAACATTTTTCAGTTACACCATTCTGTAAAGAGGAAGGGCCCCCAAAATTCCTCCAAACTTTTGTGAGATGTTTGTTGGAAGGATACCCCAAAAAGTTTGGCCCAATGATACTTTTTAAAAGGGCAATGTTACCAAAAATAAACAAAAGTATGTAAACTTTTACTTTGCAGAAAGAAAAAAATTTCCTTAAAACAATTCTTCTCTCTTTATTCTGGCATTTGGGCAAAATAAATAATTTGGGTTTCCCAATTTGACTAAAAGGGGTACATTTTATTTTGATTTCATGTCAGATAGTGAGAAAAACATGCCTATGTGTCTTTTTATATAATGTATGTAAACTTCTGGTTTCAACTGTATACCATAACTCCTGCAACCATGATTGACTAATTTCAATAAAATATCCCAAAA
Source organism: Phyllomedusa bahiana (assembly GCA_025379985.1). Lineage (NCBI taxonomy): Eukaryota > Metazoa > Chordata > Amphibia > Anura > Hylidae > Phyllomedusa > Phyllomedusa bahiana. The sequence continues at coordinate 16,709 of JAODAL010017296.1, forward strand.
CTCTATTAAATAAATGGTTATTAAAAACACATACAATATGTAAAAATGCAGTGTTGCACACAAATAGGAGAGGCTACCATTAGAAGTGCAGTAATCAGTAATTCACATAAAAAATTCAATGTCTACGCACATTATATAACAGACATGACTGCACATGTAAAAATATATTGTAATGTAATTATATTCCCTATAAAATCACCACAAAACTTTAGCTTAAGGTCAACTGAAAAGTAGATTTAGTAAAATCCTAAAGGCGACTATACTGAAGAGCAAGGGTAACAATATATAAAGGAAATTTAAAAGCTACACAAATGCCCCGAGGCATGTACACACGGCCCACAAAACAAAAGTTATCAAAGGGCCCTGGTTGGGGCAAAAGGAAAAAACGGTAAAAAAGGGGGGGGACTCAATAAGGTTGGTTGGGTATCTAATACAGGGGCCCCCCCCCGCTTTTTGGGGAAAAAACAACCCCATCGCCCGTTACAGATTAAAAAACATATGGGGTTGAGTTTTCCAAAGCCCCGGGGGCCCCATTTGACCACTTTGGGAAGGGAGATTGGAGAAGGCAACCCCTTCAATTAGATTTTCCAAAATCATTAGCAGAGGGAATGACCACCCTTTGCAAAAAACCGAAAACACAGTAGATTTGCCCCTTAACTGTTATTTTAGACACATGTCAGGTAGCCCCCCTGTTCATTTTGGCAGTGAGCTGGTATACATCAGCACATCAGTCCACTCACACACTTCGAGAAGACGTTCACCTTTCACATGAATGGCAGGTGGTGCTCTGCAGTTGCTCTGCAGGTAGGTGCTCTACTTTGGTTATTCACAATGGGGTCATTCAGTGTCGGATTGACCCAGTGGAGGATCTTCTGGTAGGCTCTGACACAGTGGGGCCCGCTGCCACAGGGAGCTGTGCCTGGCCTGCACATCATGCCTAAGAACACTCGGACCCTGTCCACTAGCTCCTGCTCCCCATTTGGCCAAATGAGCTAAGGGGTATGGCCTTAAACTTAATAGACGTCAGACGTTCGTCATCATGCAGGCGGCGCAATGATGTCATATCATCGCACTGTCTGTGCCAGGTTTCACTAGGGGAAGACCGAACTGCCACTCATCAGGGAATAGGAAGAGGTGAGTGTATTTACTTAATTTTTTCATCTAATGAATATCGACCTGCCTGGGGCCTACCTACTGCCTGCCTATCTACTGCCAATCTACCTGCCTACCTAGGAGTAATCTACCTACTTAGAGTCTAACTACTGCCTACTTACGGCATGACCTCCTACCCACCATGGGCCTACTTACCTACAGCCATTCTACCTGCCTACCTGGGGCCTAACTACTACCTACCAACTTAGGGGCAATCTACTTACCTACCTGTGGCCTAACTACTGCCTACCTACCTAGGGGCAATCTACCTACCTGTGTAAGAAATACAGATTTTTTTCATATTCCCAAGCATATTACAGGGATACTTTTATAGATATTAGGAAGTATTTCACTTGTGGGGAAAATACTGTATATTGGGCTTAGGGAGAAGATCTTGGGGGAAAGCAGACTCTTTTTCGGTGCTAATTTTAAAATATAACAAAAAGGTATTTCCTCTCCAGGGTGCCATAACAGTAAAAAAATGGCGATGCAGAAATTTCACAGAAGGTTTACGTCTTTGAACAAATTTTTCCCGGTAATCAGGATTTTTCAGGGGGGGTTTTTTGATGAAGATGCCCAACCTCTTTTCTGTGTCTACTGGATAAATTGCCCACAGGGGAAAAGGCTTTAAAAGGGTGTACACAAAAAACAAAAGTGTCTATTACCCCAAACTGATCAAAGGAGAGAGATTGTTACTCTTAATGGTGGAAATTGATATCAGAAGGAAAAAAATGAATAAAATATCCAGAGTTAGATGGAATGAGGATGGCACTCTCATGAGGAGGTTCTTGGGGAGGAAGCCAGCAGGATGGCCACATGCTCTACCACTGCACATGAAACTTGGTGTGTGAGAGCCTCTTGGTGGTAATATATCGTATGTTGGTTATAGGATTTTGTAAACGGTCATTGTAATTGGTTGTGTATTCGCCCGTTTATTTAAAAACATTGGTTGTTTCCTTTTTTTTGTTCTGTGTTTTCCCATATAATTTATATAACCATTAAAATCAATCTCACAGGCTATATCAATATATGTTTTTATATATGATTGTGTATCCTGATTTTATTGCAACCTTACCTTTCGAATCTAACCAGTAAGAGGGGTGATTGTATATATACAGTATATGTTCGTATAGATACATATTATGATATTTAGATGACTATTATATAATGTATATGATACGGGAATTTCTACAACATGGCGAGCCAGGTAAGGAGGGGAATAGGCATTGGTGGCTGGTATAGTCTATCAATTACTGTGTTATATATATCGATATAATATATATATATATATTATATATATTTATATATTTATATATATATATATATATATATATATACACACACACACATACATATATATTTATATATACAGAAAATCATTTGCGTCAGTATTTTGGGTTGGTACTTGGTTTTGTTCAGTTGTTTGCTAGCAGAGCCTTGGGAGGTAGATCGGGTGATGTAGTTGGTTCACTGTTGTATTTGTCTGACTGTAAATTGAACAATGGGAATGTTTGAAAAAGAAACTTGTCAAGGTTAAGAATACTGATGCCATTCTCAAGTAATGGAAAGAATCTAAATGGACCGTGGTGTGAGGCCCAAAAGTTATGTTAATTCGGATGATAAGTGGAGAAAATGTCTAAAAATAAAGCAAAGCAGCCTTGTTTTTGCTGGCATATTGATAGCTGAGCAGCAGTCTAAGTTTGGTGTTTGATTCAAAAGGAGGATTATAGAAGCAGGTGAGCGGAATTAAGTAAGGTATTGAATTGTTGCATATATCTCTGCTCAAAATGCTTACAGCTTAAGGTCTTGGTCATCAGGAAAAGTCATGGAGGAGAATAAGGAATTGTGCATGGAAAATGATGATTATTGAAAGATTGAGGATGCAGAGAGGTGCTATATGAATTTGGCTACTTCTAGTAATCCTCTGTAGTGATGATACTTCATGTCGGTTTCTCAAGATTAGAACATGTTGAGCATCAGTTAGGCAGTACAGATGCTGTTGTTCACTGCATTTAATGTGCTTGCATAATGATGTGGTGATGGAACAAATGTGGAGCAAGGAGAATGATGAAGATTTTTGTGATTATAATGCTAAAAATGGCACCAAGTTACCACAGAAGGCAAGTGATTCTATGGGTTGAATAGCTCTGAAACCACGGTGTGCAAACTTTGTTCTTATAGAAAATAAAGGCCTGAGTAAGGAATTAGGGCACATTAGTTTGCATGATATTCCTGTTAAAGTAATGATGGAATTGATCAATTTTGGGGAATAAAAAAAAAAGTGCCCATCGCATTTTGACCCAAATAATGATGTCTGATATTATTGTGGCCAGCCTGGATAATCGCTTTGAGGGCAAGTCTCCTCCCTTCCAGTGTTTACAGAACCCAAGTAATTAAACAAGAGCTTAGTTGATGAAAGTCCTTAATACCCTTGGGTATTGAGGAAATGATCATCACAGTAGTTTTGGGAACTTGTACACAAAAAAGGGAGAGTCTGTCATGCTTTTGCTGATCGATTATTTTCTGCTTTATAAATGAACATATGCAGCTGGTTGGCCAGGGCTCACAAAAGGCGATAACACTTTATAAACGTGAATTAATCAACAGGACCATTAACAGACATACGCAGGGTTTGGTTGGTTTATTTGTGGCAGTGCCAGAACTCCTTCACCAAAAATTTATTAATTGCTTTAAAGGGCTGAAGCAATTGTGAAGAACAGAAAAGGACTCCTAGAGGTTAGATTTGCCAGCAGTTGACAGGGCCTGTTCCATAGTTCATTTAGGAAGCCCTTACAATAGTTATAAAGGACCCTCAGTGAAGGACTAGCCTTCAAATGCTTTGTGTTGTGGCCCAGGGAGGTCTTGATTCAAAATATTGGCCTTTCAAGCAAGCAAAAGCCCCTTTCACCCCCAGTGATGGATTCGTCAAAGAGTTGCAGAAACAATTGGCAATTGCCCGTTGTGGGAATCGAGAAATGAATAGCAATTCCTCTGCGGCCATATTGCAAGATCTCAATGGTTAATACTGCTCTCAATGTCTCGGTACCAATTTCGCCATTCAACAAAGCCCCTATACTTGCCTAGGAAAAAGTTGCCTCCATCACTCCTGTTGTGGGTTCAAGAGAGATGGATGCAATAGACTTATAATATTTGCTGCAGTGGAAAGGAGGCCCACCATAGCAGATGTTTGTTGATTGCTGAATGGAGCTCTATCCAAATCCTACACGCACGCTCAACCTCAAAATCACCCTTTGTGCTCACAGGGAGAAAGACTGAACCTCCAAGCATTTCAGGGATCCATGGCGGGTGGCATAGAGAAGCAAAAGAAAGGCTATATTAAAAAATAGATAATAGAGGATTTGACTTGAAGGCATATCTTATGAATTTACCTGACTCTGTTCTATTTTAGGATCGGATTTCTTGGGACAAAATCGGCTATTGTTGATCTATGCAAATGAAAAGGATCTTGTTCCCATGGTTAATGGAGAGTATTGCGTTATCTCTTAATTCCCCTGCGGTGCATGCAATCAAAAAACAGGAGATGTATGCATATTCCTGTACATCATGATGCCGGATGTACAAAGATGTACAAGGAGTATGAATATGTGTTTGCTAAGCATAAGCATGACTGTGGGAAAATGGAAGGTGAGGAGGTTAATTTCAGGGAGAGCACATTCGCCTCAAAAACAGTACCTCCCCCTTCCAAATGACAGTGAGCCTTATATACAGCAAAACAATTGAGTCATTGTTTTAGAGCAGGGAATATTGATGGAATGTGATCATAACAATTGCTTTATATCCTATCAGCGAAAACCAGATTGGATCATATCGTGTTGTTGCCTGGAATTATCGTAGTTGAATTCCGTTACACCAGCTGTGACCAGTTGTCAGAGAGGACCCACTACCCTCTTTCCCAAATTCTCTCCAAAGCGAAGATATTCAGCATCTCTCGGACATAGCAACTGGATTTTGGAGCATCGCCTGGTTTTTTTTTTGGCAGAAGATATCTCAAATAAAAGCTTGCTTTTACATGGAAAGACCGTCAGTTGACATGGCGACGACTTTCCACAAGGGCTCCTCAAATCGCACCACCAATATTCCATAAGAAGATGGCGGCAGTGTTGGCCAACTATCCAAAACACTGAAGCAATTTGCTATATGTGGATGAGGTTATGCTGGCCACAGAGTACTGAAGAAACAACATTTGACTTTGCTCAAAGGAATTATTGAATTACTGGGAAAAAAGCTGGACTTAATAGAAATTCAAGAAATGTCAGCTAATGCAAGCGGTCACTGACTTTCCTAGTGTCCATATCACACATGATGGTTAAAATGCCTGACCAGCATAAAAGTGGACATTATAAAAAGGTTGAAGCTTTCGGGTGTCAAACGATGCTCTGAGTCTTTTCTGGATTAGTCCAATCTCAGAAGAGAATTCATTCCTCATTTCTGCAGGACATTGCCGACCGTTGTTACAATCTTTTAAAAAAAAGAGCGTGAAGGATGATGACATCAGCAAAGAATGGACAGAGACGCATTACCGCGGCCTGTACTTATTTTGAATGGTGCGGTCTATACAGGCCACTGCCAACTAATAACTTAAAGATCAATCATAGACCTTTCACCTAGATGTTACTGCTACAGATGAAGCCTTGTCAGACTGGTTGGTACCAGGCGTACATGGACGATTGTGACCTATTGCCTATCGGTCCAGAGTTCATAACCCATGTAGAAGTCAAGTACTCTGCATGTGAAAGACATTTACTGGCAACTTTCTGGGCTCTGCAGCATATTAATTACAATAAGGATTTACATGGAGTCACAATCCACAAAGCCCATCACACCCCTTTTGAATTTGTTCGTTGAGACCAGCGAGAGAAACGATGATTTCATCACCACGATTATCCAGATGGAACTTTCAGTTGATGCAGCGAGACTTAGGACATCACTTCCAAACAGACGACTTGTTACCTGCCTTACTGCTATACCAGGAGAACCACATGAATGCTATCTACCTTTCTTACCACCCAATCCTCTCTATGATACCTCAATGCCAGGTATAGATATATATTGTGACGGTTTCTTCTTTACCATGATAAGGTAAGACCTATACTGTGATTTGCAAGCTGTGTTTCCTGATCGGGTTAAGCAATGTGCTCATGTAGGGGATCATTCAGCCTCAGTATGCGAGTTGGCAATGTTATAGCTTGTAGTTTGGAAGAATGTACTGATTTGGGCATTCAATATTTACTGTGGCAAGTGCTTATGTGGTAAAACTCATTGGACCATGCTACCCGCTCTTTTTGTTTTTACCGTTTCACAATGGATTCAGATCCACAGACAGGCATAAACCTTTTGTGCTTGCAGTATATTAAAGTAATATTTGGAACCTGTTGCAAGAAAAAGGACTGCTCCTTGTGCTCGGATCCAAAGTTAGTGGCCCATTTCAAAGGTTCAGTTCATGCAGAATGGAATTGACCTGCTGATCAGCGTGCAAAGAATGCGGCAAGTTAACAAATTGGTGGAACCTCCTGAGTGGTCTTGAGATTTCTTCCCTATTCACAAAAAAGCCTACATCAACAGTCTTTACTGTCTTTTTGCAAATTAGTCCTATCTGCCATAATGTCATAGTTAGAAAATGGGCATTCTTGCTGGAAAAGGCCAATGCACTATACCCAACAGCATGGGCTGAGTGTACTGAATTGATCCCTGTGTGTTCAGGTGAACCAATACTAATGTATCAAACAGGAATTTGGTTTATCCAGTGGTTTGTGTGCCTCCAGATTGTCGCGGACTGATGTTTTTTTCAAACTTTTTCATTCAACCAGTGGGGGCGACTTATGCAGAGGCAAGGATCATACAAAAGTTAATGAATTCAGTTGGTGGCCCACAGTTAAAAGAAGATATCATTAGATATATTGGCTACGAAATGTAATAACCCTGTCTGCAAGTTACCCATCCAAGTTCCTCAAATCAACGGCATTTTTGAGAATGCACCCCCGCTGAGGCCCATGGTCACCAATTCAAATTGACTTTATTGGTCCACTTCCAAAAACACAGGGAGGGTTGATACATACTGCTTGGTTGTTGTTGATTTATTTAGTTAATGGAGTTGAAGCATTTCCAACTGAAACCAGAATGCCCTCACGGCGGCAAAAATTTTGACTTCTGGATAGTGGTTTTCTAGATGGGACTGCCTCAAGTGGTAGCCAGTGTTAGAGGCCCAGCTTTTCTGAATAAAGGTGTTTCAAAACGTTTGCAGAAGTTATGGATGTTAAGCAAGAACTCTTATTGGCTTACCATCACGCAATCATCTGGGGCTGTTGAAAGGGGAAATCGCACACATCAAAAACCATGTTGACCATTCTTTTGTATGGGAAAACCTACAGCATGGAACAGATTTGTTACCATTGTGTTTGATGGCAATGAGGTCCACTCAACATTCTAACAACTGGAGTCAGCCCTTATCAGGTGATGACAGGGAGATTAAAGAGCACAAGGGTCAAGGCGCAGCTATCTGAAATACTTGGGTGAAAAAAGTATGGCAGATTCATACAGCAAGTAAATGTTTTTGACGCTCAAAACTCTGGATGGCTCGAAAAAAAAAGCAGATGAAGTATTTTGTAGAAAGTGAGACCTTTTGAATACTAATGTTTGGAAGTATTTAGCCATTGGTGTGAGGACTTTGGAAAAAGGTACCATTCGTTCACTCCTTCATGGAAGAGGACCCTCCTCAGCATTGTTAGACAAGCCAGTCCCTCAGTTACCTGATTAAAATGGACCAATTCCAAAGGCAAGCCAGTTAATGAAGTGGTTTCATATTAATCAATCTGAAAAAGTGATATAGCAACAACTGATGATAAAGGTCATATTTTGTCAGACGTTTAACTTCACAGTTTATGGGAAAGATGTAACACTCAGATTGGAAAAAGCTGGAAATCAAGATCGTCATCTGCCAATAAAGAAAACATTGAAGAATACATGCCCCTATCAGTAAAAAGAAGGCATATTAAGGACTTCTTTCATACTGGACTTGACTTGTACTGCTTTTGGTAGAATTTTTTATTTTTATAGAATGAAACCACTTTGAGAATCTTTAAAACCTATTGTATATCGTAAAATTTGATTGTGAGAGCTCATGTCTATGGAGTTCGTTCGCTCTCAAGTGGGGGACTGGTAGATATGATAAATGTGAATATTTGTAAATGTGATTTATGAGGAAATTTTGTATAAAAAAACTTATATGTATGTAATTTGTAAATGGAAAATTTATAAGTACCACTGACGGCCCCGGGAAAATGGTTTCTTAGTTAATTGAAAGGGGTTTAAAATCAAGCGGGATGTACACGAAGGTTATTGCCTTAGACAATTGGGAGTGATAAAAGGGCCTTTTTACATGACACAAAGGCTTTTTCCTTTGAAAAATTTTGCCAGGGAATAGGATCAATCAGGGGGTTTTTGTAAAGAGTGCCCATACCCCCATTTGCATGTGTCTACGTATAATTTTCCCCAGGGGGGAAAGGTCTTAACAGGTAGACACAATAAACATAGAAGGTTTAATGCCCCAGGATTGAAACGGGAAATATGGGATGAAACCAATGAACTAGAGGGTTTATTCCCCAAAAAACTGTCAAAGGAGAGAGATTTTTTCCCCTTAAGGTGGGAAAATTCGAAGAAAAAAAATGACATAAATATCCAAGTTGATACTGAGAAAACACTCTTTGGGGGGCTTTGGGAAGAGTGTTTTGGAACTCTCAGACATCCAGAAGGGGAAACCTTTTCCAGATTGGTAATATACTAAGATCTCCTATATGAAAAAATGTTGTTGTTTGTTTTTTTTTTCACAGTTTGTGTATAATTGTTTGCAATTTCTGTCCTGGGTTTTTGTTTTTTTCCCGGGTGTGTTTTGAAAAGGTTTATTGTTAAGGTTTTTTTAATATATATAATTAAAATTATATTTTATATTAATATATATGTTTTTCCCTGTACTTGATTTTTTGATTTTACCCTTTTGTGGTGTATGGTTTAAAGTTTTTACCCCCTTGTACCAATTTCTTTTGGATAATTATAATCTCATTTTTAAAAATTTGTTGTTGGCGCTTTTTCTTTGCTGACCTCCCCCGAGAATCTAGGTGGGGATATTGTTGTTGTTCAATATTTAAGTATTTTGAATATTTTATTGTTTAAAAAATAATTAAAATTTCTTACCCTGTAGCCCACCTACCTGCTGTGATCTAACTATTGTTAATGGGCCTATCACCCACTACCAAAAGCCCCTAATTTTGGGGACTTCCTATTAAAAAAGGGGTGTACCCCTCATGGGGCAAATTTATTATTCATGCTGTCCTTGCGTTTAGATTGCCCTCAGCCAAATGCGATTTGTGTTTCTGTATTTTACAGGTTTCCCTCCGGGGTCCCTTTTTTAACAAAATATAAAAAAGAGTGTTTTAGGGAGTGTTTATTTAAAGTGTTTTTGTGTTGTTTCAGTGTATTTTTTTAACATTTATTTCCAGTGTCAGTAAAAGATATTTAACAGACGTCTCTAATACAACAGCAGGGACTTGGTCTCGGCCAGCGGTGTTTTTTTCGTCACCCCAAGGCTGACACCAAGCCCCAGCGCTAGTAATAGGGAGACATCTGTCGAACACCTCTATTACGAACACTGGAAATAAATGGTTGAGAACACCACAATAAAAAAAACCACTTCATTTAAATAAACTCTCCCCGACTCCAGCCCTCATTGACCATTTTATAAAAAAAAAATGGATAAAAACGTGTTCAAAAAACTTCACATCCAAAGGGGGAATTGTAAAACAAAAACACTACAAAAATCATGTGTACTTAAACTTCACCCCTTTTAAATTTCCCCTAAGATCAGCCTGTGGTGATTTTTGGGGTCAAGGGAAGGAGTTGGGCCCCCAAAATATGTTCTGAAAGGTACGGCCCATACCCATAGCACAATCTCCGGGGGTTTTATCCCTGTTTCTCCTCAGAACTGTCCTTAAAGCTGCAGCCTTAACCTCATCCCCCCTGGGAAGTTTTTCATTTGGGGAAAAAGGTAAGAAGGGTTGGAAAAACTGAGATTTTTAAGTATTTGTGCCCCCAAATCTGAGGGACACATGTTGGGGGGATAAGTCAGGTGGAAGTGTGGACCAGATGTACAAAAAAAGGGAACGTGAACGACTCTTTAGAAAAAACCACCTGTGAGTCCTAATTAATGAAACTGTAATCACTTATATGTGTGCAAAGTTAAAATGTTTATTTTCAGTAATGTTGTGTAGAAATTATTAAATCATTGTGGTAGTGATATGAGGTCAGGTGTTTTGGTATTTTCAGTACTTGGGGTGGTGATAATAGTAAAAGGTTTGGTGGTATTTTCAATCACTATGGGGTGGAGATAAAAGTCATGGTTGGGGTGGTTTTTATTAGACTATGTGGTTGATAAGTGGTCATGGTGTGGGGCTTTTATTATCATTTTTTGTGGTGTTATTCTACTATTGGTGGTATTTTGGTCATGGGCTGTGGTATTTGTTTAGTGGAATTTTTTTGGTAATTTTGGGCCCCCGGATTGTTTTGTGTAGCAGTGTTATTTGGTAACTGTATGACCATTATTTAGTGGTTTTATACTCAGTACTTTGTGTTACAGTCTTTGATGATTTTTTTTTACGTAATATGTATCACTCGGGGAGGAGAAATATATCTTTAGCCCTCTTATGTTTATAACCGATGTCCTGCTACAATTAGTTGAAGAAGACTCGAAACGCCGATTACGGAAAGAGGTCATCCATGGGTTTTATAAGTTGAAGTGAGAATGGGCGAGGGCACCATACAGGTGGTGGAGACAACGATGCAAAGTGGGGCATTTGTCCCCTAAACGCACAATTTTTAGAAAAAAAATTGCCCCAAACTTGGCCTGAAAACCAAAAAATCATCCTTTATCAAATTTTTTTCAACAGCATGACTGCCGATGACCGCAACAATTTCCGCGCAAACATTCTATGTAAACTACTTAATACTGTACATATAATGGCAGTCTCTTCTCTCCATTTTTCCCATATTTTAATAAGAATTGATTTAATAAGGTTTTGAGATTTTTAAATGTGTTTAATTTGGTTGTAAGAGTACATTATACACATCTTTTAAAGTGATTTATCTTTTACCTTTGTAGGTGGTACAACAAATAATTCATTGATTTTTCAAAATAACAGTGGCAGAGATTGTACTGGAGACCTCATTTATATGTCATTTTTTAAAGGGCTTGTCCTATCAGGGCCATCGTTGTCCATGCTACCTATTAAAGTATATGGATCTCCTACTCAGGATCACCTCCTCCTTAAGCTAGAGTGGAGAACTGCTAACAAGCTGGTTGCATTGTTCGTTACTAAATCGGATAATCATGAGATAGATCCACTGGGGATGAAACTTTTAGCCCTTTCTAAAATCAAAAAAGGAGGCTAAAATTTAACTTTGAGTCTATCATTTATATAAAACAACGGACATGAAATATGGATAATGGTAACATAAATCCTATAAAAATTAGTTGTCCCAGCAATAGTGATCACCTCCCCTCTGATGCGAAGTCTATCATCTTTTGGGCTGAGGATCGCATCAGAGGGAATTGATCACTATTGTTGTGACAACTAATTTTTATAATTATTGTGTCATTATTGGAGTGGACATTCCAATCTTTGTATTTTTTACTTTCCCCGAAGAAAAACCTTTGGGCAGAAAAAGCATGGGAATAAGAGCCAATTATGTAAACAGTTGGTCTAAAACTCACTTGGTTGCCCATAGCAACCAATCAGAGCTCCCCTTATTTCATTTTATCTCTGAAAAAGAAAGGGGCGCTCCCATTGGTTTATGGACAACAAAGTGGGTTTTAGACCTAGACGGTTTTCATACATGTGACCTATAAATTGGACTTTTTCACAAATATACTTGGGGATATATATTGGATTTTTTCATGAGTATACGTGTAACTGTTAATACAGTAAGCCTGCGTTGGGTGGGGGCACCCCTTTCGGGGCGGGTGCTCTGCAAGTCAGGTAGGGCTGGAATAGGGCTACATATAACCCTTTTTTTCAAAGATAGGGAGAGATTTTTTTTTTAAATTAAAACCCCCCCGTTTTTCCCCCTAAAGGTTTAGTTATCGTATGACGGATGAATTGGGTTTATGATGCAAAAATATCTGTCTTTTCCCGTACACAGCTGTCATCTGTACTGTAAGTGGAATACAACTTATTATATTTTGGGACAATAGGATTTATGTTACCATTATTTATATTTCTGAGTTGTTTTAGATAAATGATAGATTAAAAATAAAATGTTAGCCTGTTTTATTTCCATTTTGGATACTTGCTAAATCATGACTCCAATCAATGGGTTGTCTGTAAGAAGATAGCCCCTTTAACAAAATACGACTGTACACATACAGTAGAAATGTATGAACCTACATGTATTATAGATGCTTAATGGATAGTGAGGCCACAATATAAATTCAAGAGAGATCAGGACAAGGGGATGCAATGGGGAGTACACGCAAGTTCATGTTAATACTCCTATGCAACCGCTTCATAGAAAATTTATGAGAGGACAGATGGTGAGACAGCAATTATTTTCAGAGATGTTATATTCTTAAACATAAACAAGCGACGGTATTTCATCTTTTATATAAAACATCTGCCATTTACTGACATAGCCCCTCAGTAAACGGAAGATGGTAAATTGGTCTGTTTTCTTTTTCCTTACCATTATTGAATCCAGATTTTCAGCATCTTGAGGATGGAAAACAGTCATTAATGCTTCTGTGCTCACAGTTTTACTAGAGCCTCTAGAATCCAACATGGGGTGTTCATCCTGGAAGTCTACTGCATTGTCATTGTAGCCCGTCTAAAACAAGGGAATAGCATTTTATGTTTGATTGTAAGACATTAGGATAAATTTTTAGTGGCAAAATGTTAATAAGTCATTCAGGGGTTGTCTCGTGGAGCATAAAAATCAGATGACATGAGATGATACATAGCAGGCCTGCACAACATACAGGATGCTTGCCCACCTGCAGTCTTAAAACTGGAACACACAGGGGCAGGGCTTGCATTAAAGGGGTTTTCTCACTACAAAGATCATATCTGTAATGATGGGTACAGTAAAAATAAGCACTTTTGCAATTGGTTTGCATTACCTAAATCATCTAGTATAGCAGCTATGAGCTAATCTGTGTGTGTCTAGAGCTAATTCTGCAGCCTGAGGTCGGATCATGCCCCCTTTGCTGTGATTGGCTGCCTTATATTTAATTCAGCCCTATTGAGACATGCCTCCTGGACGGGACACGCCACCTTTGCTGTGATCGGCTGCCTGCACTCTCTTCCCTAAAAGCTGTGTAAACCGAAAGTGAAAATGGCTGCTGTCTGTGTTCTCATGGTCTTACACTGACACTGAGCTGTATAATAATGAGCTCCTCTATACTCCTTCTCCAAGTGATAGATGTATGTGAAGGATCGGAGTAATTACGGAGTCTCTAGCTGCTAGTTTCACTCTCCCCCCCTATATAACACAGCCTTATACACAGAGAGGATGTCACAGCTCTGCAGTCCTCCCGCAATGGTCGGTTCTCACGCCTGCAGAGCGGACTCCTCTCTCTACAAGCTACTTGTAACCATAAACCCTGCATTAATGTAAACAGTTATATATACAGCCTGAACCGATGAAACAAATGTGAAAAATGTACTCTGCTCCTCCCTCTGTTATCACGCAGGAGGTAGATGGGGGAGCAGAATTTATAAGGTTATGTTATATGGGGGAAGCAGAGTGCATTCCTCACATTTGTTTCATCAGTTCAGGCTGCATGTGTAACTGCTTATACTAGTACAGGTGTTCTGGTTACAAGGATTGCTTATGGAGGTAGGTGCCAGCTCTGCAGGCATGAGAACTTATCACTGCAGGAGGTCTATGGAGTTGTGACATCCTCTCTCCCTTTCACTGCTCACACAGAATGATGATGTCATGAGGCTTCAGTGAGGGAAGACATGCCTACTGGGAGGAGAAACCCGCCCCTAAATTTGAAGCTGTAAAAAAAGAGAGAAAGCTTAAAAGCCTGTAATGAGAAAACTCCTTTAACTCCATCCACAACAGGTGCTCCCACATTGTTTAGTGGGACGCTGTATACTCACATCACCATGTGAGTTCCCATCATATGGAGACACACCAACTCCTTTTGAGAACGAGACCTCCACTGGAATCCCTGTGATAGAATAGACTGGAGATTCAGATGGATGTGTTTTGTTTGATCTTTTGACCCACTGAGGAATCCCTGGAATTGGGGTTAATTTAGCATATTATCCACTCTGGTGCTTGGGTTTCATCGCCCTATTGACTGCAGCTACCAGTCTGGGTTGAATGGCGCAGATAAGTATTGGCACTTTCTGTATACCCTAGGTCTTTGACTCTGCTGTTGGTCTATTGAGGGTATTTTTTTTAAGTTTCCTTTTGGGAGTAATTTGATTCACATTATTCTCCCTATTGTAATTATCATCATAGTGTCATTGCGCCGCCTTGGGGCCGTTTTTTGTATCCCACTTTTTTGGTAGACAATTGCCAAACAAGCTGTATTTTCCCTTTGACCTATTGGTTTACCTATAATTATAGGCAGGGCGTTATTAGGTACAGCGAGGAGTTAATTTTCGGGGTGCCCCTTTTCTGGGCGGTGTCTCCCCTGTGGTACTATGGTTATGGTGTAGGTGACAGCCTAGGGGATTATCCCCTTTTTTTTTGGTGTCCCGGATTAACCATTTGATAGATTTTTTTAAATTTGGTGTTTTTTAAAAAGGGAGTTTTAAAGGATGTTTTTTTTTTGTTTAGATTTATTTTTCTATTCCTATAATTTACACACGTGGTAAGCTTTTGTTGTTTTTAGTGGCATTCCTGGCTGCATGGGGCAGGCAGCCGATGGGTATTCCCATGCACTTTGGGGGCGTTCCTGCTCAATCTGACGAAATTCTCTGTTTTTTGGCCACCACCTCATGCCAATTTGTGCAGATCTGAAATGTCATATTTAGCAACTATGGAGCACAGCAAATAGGCCCAGAGGCAGGGGTCATATTACTCTTTTCAATATAGTTAATAATCTGTGACCTGGGACTGCAGTGATAGTGGATTAAAAAGTATTCCACCCTAACGTGGATATATCGCAAGCACATATATAATTTGTAGGTGAATTTATAGATCGTATCCATATTAAATGAAAAACAGAATTAAGAACAAGCATTTAAGTGAGTACAACAGTCTAATAAAACTCAAATCAGACAAAGCCTCCATACCACCTAATTATTTGACATAATAAATTATATGGATTCTTAGTGACGGGAGGGAGCAACCAGAACTCACCACAGTGTAGGCAATATGCTGGGGACTTGTCACGGCACATTTAGACCTCAGTCTAGCCACCAGGGAGTCAAAGTCTCGAACATCAGTGAAACGGAAAATGTTCTTTCCCCTGGTACTGATTGTAACAGCCCTTGTGGAGGCATCAGACTTCTCTATTCCAACAATCTACAGAGACAGGGTTTTAAACGTTTAGTGGAGACAGTGGACAGACAGTAAAATAAAAAGTTTTAGATGTTTTTCTGGTAACTATAAAACTGTTTGAAAATACAGATATTTTACTATTGTTTTTCATGCATTTTCTCAGCTATTTAAATGATGGCATGCAAACTTGTTATTTCACTCACTAGTGAGCATTTTGGCAGTAACTGTTACTTAAAACCATCTGGGACCTACTCTGCACTAGTCAATGATCTACCAACAAGTCTCAATCTAATTATTGCCTAAACTATTAGACAAACAGAGATTAAAGGAAATGTGTCATCAGCAAATTACCTATTAACTCATGTTTTTATGTTAAACACAGTTTTTAAGATTTCTTTTTTAATTTTTCATATTGATATTAATGTTTTTTTAAATCCTGAAGTCGTGCAGTTTTCAATTTGGCCACTAGGCCTAATAATAAATTGACACTTCCTCACTATGAACCTAAGCAGGATAACACTGAAAGGTGACACCAATGTGTATAGATAATACAGGAACCCCCATTCACAATAGGAGATAGTCACAGTTCTACCTCTCCTCCTCCCTGCACAGTGAACTTTTCCCAGGTCACAGATCATGCCGAGAAAACTTCTATAAAAGGCAATGGGTCTGCTTCTGTTCACAGGCTACTATGCCCATAAAGTTGCTGTAAAGCATCTGTCTAAATGCTAAATGCTGGTAAAAGCATCGGGCAGAAGGGTTGTCCCATAATCATTTAAGAAAAAATTTACAGTCAGAAAATCAGCCGAAAAGAATAAAAAATATGTTATCAGTATCTTGTTTTAAGAACAGAAAAAAATTGGTGACAGATTCCTTTTAAAACTCTTGCTTTCAGTGCATGTTAAGAGCCTGTTTACACGTCGGGTTGGCATACTGCAAATACCATATATTTTATTTCAAGACGTGCCGCAAATCCGAGTCTTAAACTCTAATTTCCGCTGCAAATGTGCCTTGGATTTGCAGCATATTGGCAAAAAGATTAGCCCCTAAGTCATTCCTTAGGACTAATTCTTTGCATTTTCATGCAAAATAAGTAACCTGCTACTTATTTTTGCAGTTATTTTTTTTCTGTTTCTTTACTTAAATATATATATTTTTTATTAACTGGGACATTTCCCCTTTTTAATTGGGGAAAGGTTTTTCTGTAAAAAATGCCATCGTGGCTTGCAAGAAAGTAGTTGTCAGGAAAAGCACACTTTCCCCAAACATTGCCCGGGAAGGGAATCCCAATAGGCACTCTGCCCTCCTTTTAAGACTTCTTCTTTTGGGGAGTCTAAAGTAGTGTGAAATGTTCATTGTGCCGACTCTCCAACCCCTAAAAAGGGAAAAAAAAGATTGATAAATCATTTTGCTTAAATTTTGGGGTTTAAATCACAGTACAGTATGAAGCTGCGCTGATACATGAGAGCGAGTGAAGGCAGCAGCATCCTGGACACAGACCTCTCATCCCGCTACAGCCCCAAGGACATGTCCACAAAAACAAACAGAAGGGTATGTCTAACTGAGTGGAAAAAAACGACCTGAAAACAAATTACTAAAAAATTCTTTTACGGTTTTTCTGTCCCCTTCTGTCAAAAGCAGCTGAAAAACCGGCCTTTTTTTGCCGCGATTTGCGTTTTTTTACAGTTTTTTTTACAAGCTTTTTTTTGTTTGTCTTCAAGTCTGGTTTTTAATGTCTACATAAATTAAGCCATTGGATGTAGCTCCACCCTACAAATGGGGATATAAAGCACATTATTGCCTTTATATGTATTTTGTAGTCGTTTTATGGATTTTGGCGCTAATAAAGTTATCTCGCGTTTGTCGCCAAAAATAAGGGGTTTTTTTACAGATTTTGGCACGAAATTCCTTTTATTAATGGATTTTGGTGCTAAGATCCGCATTTTTAAGAGATTTTGGCGCAAAGTTATCTCGCTTTTGTCGCCAAAAATAGTTTTTTATTGGATTTTATGGATTTTGGTGCTAAAATCCGAATTCCTACTGATTTGGTGCTAATAAAGTTAGCTCGCATTTGTCGTCAAAAATAAGATTTTTATGGATTTTGGCGCTAAAATACGGTTTTATGGATTTTGATGCTAAAAAGTTTTTACGGATTTTGGCTTACACTTATTTCGCTTTTGCCGCAAAAAATCTGTTTTTAAGAATTTTAGCGCTAAAATCCGTAAAAAAAAAAACTACTTTAGCGTCAAAACACGTAAAAAAAAGTATTTTTAGGGAAGATAACTTTAGGAGACACCAAAATCTATAAAAAATATTTTTGCATAAAAAGTGTATTTTTAGTGACAAAAGTGAGAAAACTTTAATAGCACCAAAATCCGTAAAAAAATTATTTTTAGCGTCAAAAGTGAGAGAACTTTATTAGCGCCAAAATCTGTTAAAAAAAAAAAAAAAAAAAAAAGTATTTTTGGCGTCAGAAGCGAGAACTTTATTTGCGCCATAATATGTTAAGGATTTTTGCACCAAAATCCATAAAAAGACGGATTCTGGCACCAGAATCTGTAAAAAAAAACGTATTTCTAGCGTCAGAAGCGAGATAACTTTAGTAGGGCCAAAATCTGTAAAGAAAAGTATTTTAGTGCCAAAATCCGTAAAAACAACGTATTTTTGCCGTCTGAAGCGAGATAACATATTTTTGTGCTAATCAAGTTATCTCGCTTCAGATGCCAAAAATACCTTTTTTTTACGGATTTTGGCACTAAAATACTTTTTTTAACATATTTTGGCGCGAATGAAGAAAAAGATTTTGGTGCCAAAATCCGTAAAAAAAAAAAATTATTATCATAAGCTGTAAACGAAGTATTAGGGTTCTAGAAATGAATGCAAGAATAAAGATTGCAGACTTTTAATTTAATGTGACCGCTAACATATGTAAAAATATTATGTTTCATGTCCAAGATGTCCAAAGCCTTTAAATAGATCAACAGGAATAGTCCTGTTAGAAAACACAGAGATGTTAAAGGGGATTTATCGCTTCTTTAGTTCAGCTGATTCATACTGCTCTCAGCTTCTCAACTCTAGAAATGCAGGGGCGTTTCTTCCCCTCCCAGCTGGGTGACATCATCCCAACAACCTTTTTCCTAAAAATAAAGGGGGAAGGAGATACCCCAAGATAAGAATGCCAGTTATTGAAAAGAAAACAAAAAACACAAGACCAATACCTTGAGGCTCAATACAATTACAATAAAAAATAACCTTTATTAAGATATAATTAAAACCTGGAAAGACTAGTCCCTATTATACCCTTGTACTATAACCGAACACCACCAGCAGAGAACCCGCCCCAAAAAGGGGCGACCCCGCTCCGGAACCTGCCCTATATACCCTACACTGTCCCTTACTCGTATATACAGAACAAAAACAAACCACACTGTGACACAATAAATACACCACTAGTAACAATACAGATACCTCTTACCCCAGACCAAAAAAGGGGAAGAGTAAAGCAATAACTCCCTGTCCCAACGCGTTTCACCCACAGATGTCATGGGTTCATCAGGGAACAGTATACACCAAATTCTCTATAAGGTCAGCTAGTATGGTGTACAAACAATGTGATCCAATGATACTGAAACGTTTAAAACGCCAAATGATATACGGCAGGAATGGGAACAATGCCCACTATACATTCTCACAACGACGGATGGTGATGTCAAAATATATGATAGCCACTAAGGAAATGCTCACGTCCCTTTTAAAAATGCTCCTGGATGCATAGAAAATCGCAGTACCCCCGTAAAAAAACTCTCCTCCGTTGTGTGGGCTGGACCCGGATAGAAACCGCCAGATCCACTACTTACTACAGTGCCGTTTAAATATCCCCCGGAATTCCGTCACATCCCAAGCACATGTGTGACGCCCGGAACTGTCCGTTGTCAATAAAGTATCGATATTCAAAAATAGCAGTGTCGACATTGTGTGATCCCCGCACACGCGCAGATGGCACAGCACAGCCCGGGCCGCACTAGCGGACACGGGCGGAAGACAGCATCAGCCACGCATGCACAGGAAGGCGCAACAGCGCCGAACCCGTGCAGGCGCACTGGAGACATCAACCCCCCCCTTCACTGTTCATGCTGGCTCCCGAGACTACCCCTTCCCCTCTCTGAGTCCACATTCACTGTGTCTCTCCCTAGCAGTCTTATTTTGTAAGAGCTGTATACATATCACAGACTGCATTCAATCTAGACTGAGCACTGATCTCTTCTCCTCTGACAGCTGGAGATTTGTTACAGTTGAATCCAGCTTTCTATGAACGGCACAGATCTCCCTTCTATGCAGGAGAGGCAGGGATCGACACACAATTGTGCCGTTTCCTGATTATAGAAGCCCTGCACTGTTATTCTGTTTCTTCTGGCTGTGCAGAGTGAAAGGAGACGTGAAAGGAGACGGGGAGAGGAGACGTAATCCATAGTTCTCTATGAGAACTGTGAATCACCGTAATGAATGGGCCTTCGGCGCGTAATTACGGACCGATATACGGCCCATTTTAAGCCGTGTGAACATGCCTTAACTAAGAGAGACGCAGGAGGAGATCGCTGTCATGCGCCCAAACAGCTGTTTACACCCACATGTAAGGTATTGCCGAACTTGGAAGAAATTTCTTAACAAAGTTTTGGGGTTCTTTTTTTTCAGGATTCCTTGTAAATATGAAACATTTTAAGCTAAAATTGCAGATTATTGGAAAAAAATTTTTTTTCATTTTCACAGCCTAATGCTAAAAAAAAAATTGTGAATCACCTGTGGGGTCGATATACTCACTACACACCTGTATATATACCATAAGGGGTGTAGTTTCCAATATGGGGTCTTTTTAGGGGTGTTTATTAAGTTTTAGCACCTTAGGGCCTCTTCAAACCTGAAATGGCGCCTAAATAAAATTGCATTGAAAATGAGACCCCAGAGTCCAGTAGGTGCTCCTCCTATTCTGGGGCTTATGGTTAAGCCAAATAGCACACTAGGGCCACATATGGGATATCTCTAAAAACGGCAGACCTGGGGGAATTGATATTATGTTGCATTTACCTAGTCACATTTACCATATTCCAGTGAATAATGGATAAATATTGAAAATCTGCAAAAATAGTGAAATTTTGAAATTTCACCTCCACTTTGCTTTAATTTCTGTGAAATACCTAAAGAGTTAACAAACTTCCTAAACACTGTTGTAAATACTTTAAGGGGTCTAGTTTCTTAGAAGGCGTCATTTATGGGGGTATCTAACATACAGGCCCCTCAAAGCCACGTCAGAACTGGACTGGTCCCTAAAAAAAATGTATATTGCAAATTTTCTTGAAAATGTGAGAAATTACTACTAAATTTCTAAGCCCTCTAATGATATAAAAAAAAGGACATTTAAAAAATGATGCCAACCTATAGTGGACATATGGTAGATGCTAGTTATAAACTATTTTGTGGTGAATAATTATCTGTCTTGCACGCAGAAATTTTTGAACTTTCAAAATCACAGATTTTTCAAATTTTTCATGAAATTTTGATATTTTTCACAAAAAAACAAGGCTTGTATGGATAAAATTTTCTTACTAACTTAAAGCACAATGTGTCACGAGAAAACAATCTCAGAATCACATGGATAGGTAAAAGTGTCAAAAAGTTATTCTCACATAAAGTGACACATGCCAGATTTCAAAAATAGGGCTGTGTCAGTAAGGCCAAAACTGGCTGGGTCCTTAAGGGGTTAAAGAACAACATTAAAAACTAAGTTAGATTTACAAGTGATTAAAAAACCTCAAACACAACTGACTACAGCAAACAATCCTGTTGATCTTTTCAGCAACATGACAACTGTACAAATTCTGAAAATAAAGTTGGCTGTTGAAATCAATGAGCTCTCAATATATTGTGAACATTGGTTCCGTAAGATGAGTTTTCAGGGGCTCTCTATTTTGTGTCAAATCAAGATACAGGGTAAGCCATTTATATGGATATACCTAAATAAAATGGGAATGGTTGGTGATATCAACTTCCTGTTTAAGGCACATTAGTATATGGGAAAACTTTTCAAGATGGGTGTTGACCATGGCAGCAATTTTGAGGTCAGCCATTTTGGCTCCAACTTTATTTTTTCCAGTGGGAAGAGGGTCATGTAGCACAAACTTTTTGAGAATTTCACAAGAAAAACAAACGCAACTTTATTCTTTCATGAGTTATTTACAAGTTTATTAAAATGTATTCAAAGTGCTGCCCATTGTGTTCAATTGTCAATGCAACCCTTTTCTCCCACTCTTGACAAACTCATAGCAACACTGCAGAAGAAATGCTGGCACAGGCTCCCAGAATCCGTGGTCTCAGATGCTGCACATCTTGTATCTTCACAGCATAGACAATTGCTTTCAGATGACCCCAAAGATAAGACTAAAAAAAAAATATTGCAAATGCTTAGGCCATCCATATACAGTATCTCACAAAAATGAGTACACTCCTCACATTTTTGTAAATATGTATGGTATCTTTAATGGGACAACACTGAAGATATGATACTTTGATACAATGTTAAGTTGTTAGTGTACAGCTTGTAAAAAAGTGTAAATTTTGTGTGCCCTCCAAATAACATACAACCATCAATGTCGAGACCGCTGGCAACAAAAGTCAGTACAACCCTAAGTGAAAATGAACAAATTGTGCCCAATCTGCCACTTTCCCTTCTCGGTGTCATGTGACTTGTTCATGTTACAAGGTCTCTGGTGTGAATAGGAAGCAGGTGTGTTAAATTTGGTGTTATCGCTCTCATAGTGGTCACTGGAAGTTCAACATGGCACCTTACGGCAAAGAACTCTCTGAGGATCAGAAAAAAAGAATTGTTGCTCTACATAAAGATGGCCTAGGCTATAAGTAGATTGCCACTACCCTGAAACTGAGCTTCAGCACGGTGGCCAAGAGCATACAGTGGTTTAACAAGACTGATTCCACTCAGAACAGGCCTCGTCAGGGTCGACCAAAGAAGTTGAGTACACATGCTCAGCATTATATCCAGAGATCTTTTCAAAATAGACATATGAGTGCTGCCAGCATTACTGCAGAGGTTAAAGAGGTGGAGGGTCAGCCTGTCAGTGCTCAGGCCATACGCTGCACACTGCATCAAACTGGTCTGCATGGCTGTTGTTCCAGAAGAAAGGCTCTTCTAAAGATGATGCACAAGAAAGCCTGCAAACAGTTTGCTGAAGGCAAGCAGACTAAGAACATGGATTACTGGAACGATGTCCTGTGGTCTGATGACACCAAGATAAATGTATATGGTTCCTATGGTGTCAAGCGTGTGTGGTGGCAACCAAGTGAGGAGTACAAAGACAAGTGTGTCTTGCCAAAAGTCAAGCGTGGTGGTGGGAGTATCATGATTTGGGGCTGCATGAGTGCTGCCAGTTGTGGAATCTACAGTTCATTGAGGGTACCATGAATACCAACAGGTAATGTGACATACTGAAGCAGAGCATGATCCTCTCCCCTCTGAAACTGGGCCGCAGGGCAGTATTTCAACGTGATAACAACCGACCCCATACACTCGTCTGAGATGACCACTGTCTTGCTAAAGAAAATGAGGGTAAAGGTGCTGGACTGGCCAAACATATTTGCAGACCTAAACCCTATAGATCACCTGTTGGGCATCCTCAATTGGAAGTTGGAGGAGCGCAAGGTCTCTAACAACTACCAGCTCTTTGATGTTGTCTTGGAGGAGCGGAAGAGGATTCCATTTGCTACAACGTGTGAAACTCTAGTGTTTCCATGCCCATGTGACTTAAAACAGTGATGTAAAATAATGGTGACTACACTAAATATTAACACCTTGTGCACAATCTGTCCATTTTCACTTAGGGGTGTACTCACTTTTGTTGCCAGTGGTTTAGGCATTGATGGTTGTGTGTTGGGTTATTTTGAGGGCACACCAAATTTACACTGTTATACAAGATGTACAATGACTACTTTACATTGAACCAAAGTATCATATCTTCAGTCTTGTCCCATGAAAAGATATAATACAATATTTACAAAAATGTGAGGCGTGTACTGGCTTTTGTGAGATACTTTATACAGCAGTCCTATACAACATACGACCTGCTAAAGGATTTTTAGTGGACAGCAAATGGGATTGAAGAGATGGTCCGTGTGTGAAACCCATCCCAAAATGGACGGTTCCTGTCGGTTTGGGTTGTTCACCGGGATTCTCAGATATCAGTGGGCAAATCCATTGGCTTTCCCAAGTGTTTTTGGTCTTCACAGTTTTAAAAAAAAAATTATCCAAATTTGGACACATCCTCCATATCAGCACTAATCACAGAGGTTCTGCAGCCTCAGTCCCTTTTTGTACCAATCAAATTGGTGAAGGTCTGTTTTTCGTATTTTATCTCTTTTTTGCTTATATACTGTACTGTACGTTTTTATGTTTGTCTGTTATTTTGTAACTAAGCACTATACCTTTGTATTCAATTTAAATCTTTGATAGCTTTGCCTTAATGCCCTAACAAATTCCAAAAATCAAAGAGTTTAAGCAACTGCTCGTGCACATGACCGGTAGAATTGAGTTATTTTCAGTTCCTTTAGAAAGTAAAAGGTGGTGGCAGTGAATGTGTTGCTGGGGGTCTGGTCCGTGTAGGGGTACGTGGAGTGCTCATAGTGTAGGCGAAGTGAGAGCCAAGTGTGAGTCATTGTGGTATAGCGTATCCCTGGCTGACCCAAATTTAAGCAGGAGGAGGTGGGGCTGGTAGTGTGTGTCTAAGACAGATTGTTACCTAAAGTCTCCTCTGCGTGTGGTTTTCCCTTTCCCCTGGAACGTAACGGCGGTGGGATTAAATTCTTGGTCTCCTTTATTGTGTGCTCATGTGCCCTTGATATTCTCTTCCTTGCAGCCCCGTTCCCTGACATAATGTAAAAAGGGCTTACTTTTGGAGTAGGGCTTATATTTCAAGTCTACTCCAAGAACCGTGAAAAATCCAGCTAGTGCTTATTATCGTGGTAGAACTTATTTTTTGAGTAACAGGGCAATGTGGAGTATTGACAAAAAGGTTTACAATAGTACATGGGTGTTTTACAAACTATAAAACAGATGGCATAAAACAACGACCCTGCAGTTGCCAGACAGAGGAGTTAAAGGGGTTGTCTCACTACATCGATTCATCCTACCTCAGTCCTGTTTTCTCGGTTTCATTTTTGAATTCAGTGTTTACTGGATACTACTGACCTACAGTGACGAGCTGCTGAGGACACCAGGTCTGTAGCTATAGCAACCAGTGTTGGCAGCCTATCAGGAGAGATCAAAAAGATCTGTAGCTATAGCGATCTGAAGAGCTGATGCAGCCCATACAAGAGGAGATATCTAGGAATGGGTGGGACACTGTTAATGGACACATATTGCAAAGTGACTTGTCTTTGCAAGATGTTCAACATAAAAAGCAATCCTTGAAGTGAGACAACCCCTTTAAGGTGAAATACAGTATAAGGAAATATCCAGAGTATTAATAAATTAAGCACTGGCATATATGCAAAACAAATACCCAAATACCCAAACAGAAGGTACTCTGACTTATTCTCATATCAAATAAACCAGCAAAATCTTCTGTATACATCTGTTGGATGCTGCAGGTTGTTGACTATAGTGGATCAATCTTTTGGAGCAGTGCTGCCCAAACCTTACTGCAACAAAATGACACTAAATGGTTATGGGTGGCTTTTCGTTAAGAGTAAAGTGTGAACTGATCACTTATATTTTGCTTTTTTTTTTTTTTAAATATATGCATTTTTGTGCTAACATTTATTTCTTTTTTAGCGAATTAAACAACTAATGCATTTTGTTGCTTCATACTATATCACTATTGATGGCTGCTCATAATAAAATAGCTATTATGGTCAGAAACATATCAGAATCTTGGACTGTCCACCCTTGAGTACCATTTTTTTCTATGGGTTTAAAATCCTGTGCCAAGTATTTTACATCTTTATAGCTGTCAAAAATCTATTTTTTCTGAAATAAAGCTGCAAATCCCCTGCAGAGACTTCAACTTTAATTTAAAGGGGTGATCTTGGATTTGATGAAAATTGCCCAAAAGCAGAAAATGTAAGAAAATTGGAAAAATATAACCATAATTAATCCATTAGTACTCTATTGCTCCAGCACTGTGATCCAGAGGCCCCTGCCGGTCCTGCAGTAATGACATGAGGTACATCAAAAACACATAATCGCTGCAGTTAATCATTGGTCTCAGCGGACTCACGCTATGCATGTAAGCATCATCGCAGAGGCCAGTGATTGGCTGCAACAGTCATGTGAGTAGCGTACGTGACATCATTACAGCTGAAGAGGTACAGGAACTGGTAAGTAATGGCTCTTTTTTATTACATTTCCTGCTCATAGGCACCTTGCTTAAAGTCTGGCAAAACTGTCATAGTTACATAGTCAGAACTTTTTAAAAAAAAAACAAAAACCATGTTCAACCAACGGTGATGAGACAATATGTATGGAAGGAAGGGAGATAGGTTATTTAACAACTTTGTTTCCCTCACTGATGCAGACAAATATTGAATGCACAAGGCATGAAGATAGCACTAAAAAGGAAACATTTTGCTTCTAAAACCAAGTGGCAATTAGACTGGATTAAGGTTCAAAACAAGAATTCTACACATCTACATAGGTACTGATACCATTTTGTATCACCTGTTCCTGCAGTGGTCAGTTGCTAAGGCAGCAACTGCACAATACACAATTCTTACGGTAAAGAAGACTTATCGCCTCTGGAGACTGAACTTTTTTTCTCCAGATGATGAGTGCCTTATTGTTTTTTATGAGGTTTTACGTGCAAAAAGCTTGACAGAAATTTGTCGTCATGTCTCTACCTTACAGTTTAGTTACTCGTCTCTGCAGCTTCTCCAGCTCCAGTACATCCATTCTATGACCAGGACTGAACTTCATATTCCAGATGCAGCCACATTAAAGGGGTTTTCTCACTACATTGATTAGCTTTCTGCACGTAGGCAAAGGTAAATAAAGACTATTACCAAATACATTGCTGTTCTGATTTTGCTTCCTTAGAGAGTGCAGATCTCATCTCCTACTTCCGTACACAAGCTTTCCTAGTTACCGACCATCTCTCGCTTCTCTCATTGTTCCAGCTGCATTGTGTTCACTCCCTGCTGTGTCTTATCAGAAAAACAGGAGCTTATCTACATTACTGACAATTTTTAACCCTTTAGAGCTCTGTAGCCTTCTGCCCTACTGTTTAAACTCTTTTGTTACCAAAGTCCTTCTAACACGATCAGCTAGGTATAGCAGATCTGTATGCCAAATTATGCTATAAAAAACCACCACGTCTAACCAAGAAGTAGGAGCCGGGAGCTGGCAGTAAAGAGCATGGGTAGAAGACCTCTTTAATGCTTTGCGGAACAGCAATATCACATCACTGTTCCATGAGTCCGTGCCTCTTAATTCACACCAATATTCTGGTGGCCTTAGAGGAGCGTTGAATTTTCTGTGTTTGTAGTTGTGATCATTAATGTCAAAAAAATGACCAAAAATTGCAGGATTGACATGGCCTAGTTGGAGTCCTTCCCTTCCAACCTTACACTGACATCAAAAAAATCACAGTCAGGCCTTTAAAAAGGAAAATGTCAATAGATTAGCCCCCTTGTGAGGGAGTTTTAAGGGTATTGTGAGCTGCCCCCGTTTCCACGCTGTGTCCCTTATTTTTTGTAGATTTCAGAGTTTTTTGAGTTTTTTTTTCCCCCCAAAATCTTATTCATGGTAGGTTTAGCTCCCCCACAAAGGGCCCCGCCCAACTCTGACGTTTTTTCTGTTTCTAGTTTCAAGGTAATAGGTTTATAGTTTTGGGGGGGCCGGGGGGGGTAGCCTCAGATGGGGGGGTTTGAAAAAAAAAAAAAAAAAAAAGACCCTTTCATGCTCTTTGGTTGAAAAATGGATTTGGCATTAACCCCTTTTTGGTCTTTCCTGTTTTTGGAGTTAAGGACCAAGCCCTTTTTTTCAAAATTTACATGTGCCACTTTATCTGTAAATAACTTTTCACACTTTTACCTATCCATGTGATTCAGAGATTGTTTTCTCGTGACACATTGTGCTTTAACTTAGCAATTAATTTTGGTCGATATAATCCTTGTTTAGGTGTAAAAAAATATCGAAATTTGTGAAAATTTTGGAAAAATTTGCCATTTTCAAAGTTTAAAAATTTCTGTGTGCAAGACACATAGTCACACCCAAACAAAATAGTAAATAATGAACATCTACCATATGTCTACTTAGTGTTGGCATATTTTTTTAAACATCCTATTATTTTTTAAGACATTTGGGGGCTTTGAAATTTAGTAGCAAATTTTAACATTTTCAGGAAAATTTGCAGAACAGATTTTTTTGGAACCAAGGCCACTTCTGATGTGGTTTTGAGGGCTTGTTTGTTAGAAACCCCCATAAATGACTCCATTTCAGAAACTACACCCCTTAACATAGTCAAAACAGCATTTAGGAGGTTTATTAACCCTTTAGGTATTTCGCAGAAATTAATGAAAAGCGAAGGTGAAATTTCAAAAATGGAACTTTTTTGCAGATTTCCGATTTTTGTTCATTATTCATTGGAACCCCGTAGTTTTTACCACGAAATCGCAACTCAATAATGATTCTCCTTATTATGCGGGTTTTTGGAAATACCCCACTTGTGGCCCATATACGCTTTTGACTCTTCATAGGCCTCAGAATTGAAGGAGCACCTTCTTGTTTTAGAATATTTTTCAGGCTTTATTGTGGTAGTGATGGACAGTGACAGATGTGGGAACAGAAGTTACAAACTGTCTTTTTTAACTGATCAGGCAGCTATAACAATATGAGTGAGGGGAACAGGGACTTAGCAATGAAGGGGATTAATTTTTGTGTGTGTTTTTCACTGTATGAGTCAGTGATGATCACTGGCAGAAAATTGCTGGAACTTGAAAGTGGCAAACTGTCTGATCAGACAGCTGCCACAAATAGATCACAGGGGCAGTGAAGTGATTAGGCAGTGGAGGGGTTAATAAATTATTTCAGGCTGTGACAGCCCAGATCCCAGCACAGGGCACTAGGACCCAGCACAGAAATACCATCTCCTCACTCACTCACACAGAGCAGAGCCCCCATGACATGGATCAGCTGTAAACTGTGTGTTAGCAGACTGACTGACCAATCCCAGGGATCCTCAGCATGGGGATCACAGGACTTCAATGATTGATCACCTGCTGTGTGTAACTGAGCTAATTAGCTGCCAGAAACAGCAATTAGCATAGAGCTTTCATCTTATCTCTGCACAGGGAGACATAAAGATGTCATGATGTTCAGGGAACGTCAGGGTGCATTAATAGGCAGTGAATCATGACGTTCAGGAACATCAGGGTGCCTTAATGGGTTAAAGAGAACCTGTCACATAGATTATGCCCCCCTTTCTGAGGACAGCACAAGCTAGTGACAGACCTGCTGTTTCCTGCGCTGTGTCCCTTATTCTGTAAGATGCTGTAGTTTTCGTGTATATAATACTCAAATCTGCAGTTTTCAGTCAGACGAGTCATTCGAAGAGTCTTTCAAAGAGTCATTTTTTTCAAACCCCGCCCATCTGATGCTAGCCCCGCCCACCTCAACTGATAAACCCATTACTTTGAATAGGTAGAAACATGTGAATAACTGCCAGTGGGTGGTGCTAGCCTTTGGTGGGTTGGGCTAACACCTGCTCATGAATAAGATTTGAGGGGTAAATGCTCTCAAACTACAGCATCTAACAGAATAAAGGACACAGCGCTGGGAACAGAAGGTCTGACACTAGCTTGTGCTGTCCTCAGCAAGGGGGGCATAATCTATGTGACAGGTTCCCTTTAAATACACGAAAACTACAGCATCTTACAGAATAAGGGTCACAGCGCTGGAAACAGCAGGTTTGACACTAGCTTGTTCTGCCCTCAGCAAGGGGGGCATAAACTATTTGACAGGTTCTCTTTATTGACCATAAGCACATCATGACCACAATGGGAGGACCAACCTTAGTGACGTCTGCTTGAGACAGGAGCCTCGCCCCCGAAACGTCGCCCCTGGCGTTTGTTTATCTCCGTGGTATTAATGTTTGTCTCTGAAATTAATCTATAATGATCTGGACTACTATCAGAGCCTATCCAGAGGAAGAAGGATACTTTGAATTGGACGTGCCACAGGTTTTATGAAATTTCTATTTATGTGATCATACTCATTGTTCTAAGTGTATGACTTCTCTCTAAGAAAAATATAAAGTTCTAAGTATATAAGAAAACGTCAAGATGTTTATGGCCTGATTGTGATTTTTTTTTTTATATGTAGTCAATGATCTACAGGCACACCCAGATCCTTCTCAACAAGTGATTCTCCAAGTTTGACTCCCCCAGGACATTTGATGCAAAGTTGCATAATAGTGTTTTCTAAAATTTTGAAAACCCCAGTATAAAACACGGAAACCACTAAAAATATAGAGATGAGAAGCTAATCAATGACTGGCTGTTGCAGTCACCTGTCAATAGCACTTCATTATTGCACTTTAATAAACTGGCACAAATCCATGGAGAAGTCAGCTATGAATATGTAGGTTATACTGGGGGTTTTCTAAAAGTGAAATTCCCTTGATATTTACAGCTGGCTTTACATGAGAAGAGCAGATTTCAATGAAATGAATAAGGAAGGGAAGAACTTGTCTGTAAGAAAACCTACAGTGCATGAGATCTCGTGTAGAAGGTGGAAACTAGAAAACAGAAGAACAAATGAAACAGGACGGCAGAAGAGCCGTCCAATGTTTACCTCTTGGTGATCTGCAGAGCATCATTTAATATCGGGTCATTTTCAAAGGTCTCTTTGTCAAAAAGTCTCTTAATAGCATAGCTGGCAAGCTGCTCCATCAAAAGGAAAGTCTCATTTATGTGCAAGAGCATTGAGAAGTAATGGTCCTCCCCTCGAGACAAAACATGGATGCTCTCTGTCAGGAGAACGGTGGAAGTCTTTTCCAGTCTTGAGATCTCATCCCACGAGATGATGAGTTTAACTGCCAATAAAAGAGGAATTACATCAACATCATCATCATCTACAAGTATTTACTTCAACGAGCATTTCCCGTTCATTCGCTAATCTTTCTCCTTTCTGTGCAGTTACAGAATAGATGATATTAAATATTCTTTACAAGATAATACAGGAAATCATATCGGCTCAAAAACAAAAAAATAAATAATACACCAAGTATCACGGAGAGGATAATCACCTAAACAGTGGATTATAGCAACTATCTGGTATCAGGATCATAATCCTCATGTCCTGAGGGAGATCTTACAATCACTGCCATTTCATGCAACATGTAAACGCTCGTAATTCTGCTCTTTGTAATAAAACAACTGCTGTTCTGGTTCAGTTAATGTTTTACTCTTAGGCCGTGTTCACGCGGCTTTTTCCCAACGGATTTGTGAGCGCAATCCGGCTCACAAATCCGCCGTTAATAAGGGGCGGGACGGGGGCGGGGCCGCGGCTCCCCGGCCCCATAGACTTGCATTATCCACGGCGCGTATTGCGCCTGGATAATGTGCATGTCACTTTCTCCCCGCCCGGCGGATTCACTGAGCGGGGAGGAGCGACGGAATACACTGTTCTCTATGAGAGCAGTGGATTACCGTAATGACTCCGACGGATTGGCGCCGTACTGCAGCGCAAATCCGGCGCGGAGTATGGCGCCAATCCGCGGCAAAATAAGCCGTGTGAACGAGGCCTTATAAAGCTGCCGTAGCCGGCCTGTAAGAACTAATTAGCTAACAGAATGAAAAGGCAGAAATCCTTGTATTTAACGAAGTTAGGTCAAGCGATGCGTCATTTATAATTGGTCATATAAAAAGATCTGCCTTAGCGGATACAGTGTGTAGAAGACGTGAGCCATCACATACAGTTCCTCTGAGGATCTCTCAGTGACATCAGGAGATCACACAGAAGGATGGTGATCTGCAACAGCCTAATGGCTCATGGTATATTTGGATTCACCAGGACTCATCCTTTAGCCCCTTAAAAGGGTTGTCTCACTACAAGGATTGCTTTTTATGTTAAAGATTTTGCAAAAACAAGTCACTTTGCAATATATGTCCACTAACAGTGTCCTACCTATACCTAGATATCTCCTATTATATGGCTGCATCAGCTGCTCAGGTCGCTATAGCTACAGACCTATTCGATCTCTCATGATAGGCTGCCAGCACAGGTTGCTATAGCTACAGACCTGGCTTCTACTGCAGCTTAGTAGGAGCCAGTAAACACGCCCCTGAATTCAAAATGAAACAGGACTGAGGTGAGATGAATCAATGTGGGGAAGACAACCCCTATAAGCACCAGGCCTCAAAAGGTCTTAAAGGAGTTGTCTCCCTTCAGAGTTTCAGAGAATGCATGAATGAAATACTCTGTCACTTCCTGGCTCAGACTGACTCATTTGCATAAGCTCCTTGCTTGTACAGCTCCATGCCCTGCTGTGCTTTCAGATGCTAATTTGATCAGATTAGCTTCTCACAGGACTACTAACAGGACTTCTTATCTGATCCCCAAAACAAAAGCCCTAATTACAGTTCTGTTTATTTTACATAAATCAAGCTTTTTAATGCTAAAGCAGCACAGGACACTGCTGAGGACTGTGTGATTACATCACTCACTGTTATTCATTGAACAAACAGCGGGGGGAGAATTGTTTTACAGGTCAGTTACTGAGGGAACTGAAATAGCCAGGAGGTCATAAATTTCACTTGTATCTCCTTGGGGAAAAACAGAGGAACAAAGCAATATATTTTTGAAAATTGTCTTATTTTGTGTTCCCTACAATTGGAAAGCTATTCTTTGTAGCGAGACAACCCCTTTAAGGACCAGACAAATTTGTTACATTTTTATCTCCTTTCAATAGTTTTATCTCCTTTCAGCGTTTCAACGGTCGTAACTTTTATACTTTTTCAATAACCCGGTTATATGAGGACTTATTTTATGTGGGAGTTGTAGTTTTTGAAGGCATAGTTTATGTCTCCATAAAAAATGCTGCAGTTTTTTTGCAGCGTGAATATAAATAAGTGTTGTTCTGCATTTTGTTTTTTTAAATTATTTTTTACACCATTGACATTTCACACTAAATAACCGGTTAGATTAATTATGCATGTTATTCTAATATTTCTAGGTTTTTTGTTAAATGTATGCACAATAATTGAATAAATATTTATTTAGTTTAGAGAAAAGATGGCTTCAGGGGGACATAATAAATATGTTTATATTAAGGGCCAATATAGAGATCTCGCTAAAGATTTATTTATACCCAGGACTGTATCTAGAACAAAGGGGGCCTCCTCTACAGCTTGAGGAAAGCAACTTTCTACATAATCATAGAAAGGGATTCTTTACTGTTAGAGCGGTGAGACTTGGGAAAATTTTCTGCCAGAAAAATTGTCATGGTGAATTTATAAAAAGAGTTCAAGAAGGGTTGGGTGCATTTTCTGGAGAAATGATAAAAAATAAATTTTAGGGGGCTAGGATTCTGAAGAAAGGGGCTGGATACATTTCTTGATGTAAAAATAACAAATTATTAAATGACCCGGATTCTGGAGAAGGGTCGGTTTCATTTCTAGATGTAATATAAAAAAAGCTATGTGACTAGGAATTTTGGAGGGAAAGGGGCTGGATACTTTCTAGATGGAATATAAAAAAAGTTATAGTGACTTGGTTTTGGAAGGGAAAGGGGCTTTTACTTTCTTGATGTAATAATATAACAAATTATAGTGACTAGGAATTTTTGGAGAAAGGCTCTGGATTCATTTCTAGATGTAATAAAATTTAAAAAAGTTATAAATGGACCAGGATTCTGGAGAAGGGTCGTTGATCCGGGATTTATTTTGATTGCCGATTGGGTCGAAAAAAAATTTTTTTTCCCCAAAATAGGGGGACAATTGGCTTCTACCTCAGGGGGGTTTTTTCCCTTTCCCTTTGGGATAAACACTTTACAACACTTTAGCAAATGGGCTGAATGGTGGATGTGGGGTCTTTTTTGGCCTGGAAATATGAACTATGTAAAATTTTTATTTTTTTTTTCTTAAAACTTTTTATAATGGTTTTAACCATTAAGGGATAACTATTGTATACATTTTTTTACACTTAGTAATGTTAGAATCAGGAGACATTGTACTTCTGATCGTCAATTTAATATTAGTAGCAAGGATTTATGTACCAGGTTGAGTGCGCAGGGTTACCCCCATTGGGCTCTTCACCGAGCTATGAACAAGGTTTCGGCTATACCACGTGACAACCTTCTTTAAAATCATGAAAGAAAGGTCAAACAATTGAGCCAGGATAGAGTAGTTTTTTCAACTATGTACAGCCCACAGTATAAGAATATTGTTTCCATATTTAAAAAAAATTTTCCCCCTTTTTTGAATTTTTAAAATTGTTTGGAATTTATTATTAGATGATGGCGTCCAATTTGTTTCCAAGCGCGGCACTACTCTGGGCTCGATATTGTCAAACCCAGTTTTTTTTATCTGACGCCCTTACGGGGAAAATCTTTGGGTTTTGGGAAAAAGGTTTCTATAAGTGTGGCCACAACCGTTCCTTAATGTGCGGTTTCGCTGACGTATCAAAAAAGTTTAGTGCCACCAGTAATAGACAAACATATGACGTTTTATCTTACATTAACTGTAATACGAAATATGTCGTTTACTTGATTACGTGTTATCTTTGTAACTTACAATATGTAGGATGTACCACTACACCATTAAAAACTAGAATTAGACGCCATCTTTCAGACATTAGAGCCCCCTATAACACAGGCATTTCCGTGGTTTCCAAACATTTTATGGAAATTCACAATGGCAATACGGAAGGTTTTACCTTCATGTGCATAGAGAGGGTTTTGAAAATCGGTGAGGGGAGGTAACCACCATAAAAAAACTTCTAAGTAGAGAGGCGTGGCGGATTTTTAAGTTAACTACACACTCCCCCCAAGGGTTAAATAAAAGACAGGATCTCATGCTTCAATATTAGCAGTATCAAGGTGCGTGATTTGTATTTTTGTATAGTTATGGCATTTGTTACTTGTATTTAATTGAACTATGAGAACTGTTTTTAAATTTTATGTTTGAATTTATGTGTACATATCCCCCTCCCCTTTTTTTCTTTCTTATTGGTGACACGTCAAGGGTTAATTTTCTTAGGTTGCACATGTGATCAATTAGTCTGGATTATATATGTAGATGTGTTACCATTCCTGGACATGCTACGAATAAGGAAGTTTCTTCCAAAACGCGTTAGCGTCTATATCATGTTTCTATCTGCATTTGCCTTTTTTTATCATGTAGAAGAGTTTTTTACTTCGTTGAAAATAAAGCTTTGGATCTTTTTCATATCGCACCCTGGATGTTTGCTGGACCAAGTTATTTGTATCATATGGACAGTTCATGTTTTTACTCTTATAAAGCTAAACTTTTTATGTTTTAACCATTAATGGATAACTATTATATACATTTTTTTTTTACATTTAGTAATGTAGTAGCATATTCATTTATGCTAATACATTACTTTCTGTGTGACTATGACAAAGCCTGCTGTCAGGGCAGCACACTGTGCCCTGACTGCAAACTTGTTATACAGACAGCCCTGGGGATACTCGTTCGCCAGGGCTGACTGTACAGACATTCCCCTGGGCTTCATGGGGTCACCCCGGAGTCCCGATCACCCGACAGAGCAGGGGAATGCCCTTTGATTATGCCGTGGTCACTGACCGTGGCAACTAAACGGTTAAATATCAGGGATCGGAGGTTTCCTCCATTCCCTGATGCTTATAGAGACTGCAGCTCTTAGCACATTTGCAACACTGGGAACCGCAAAACTGCTTTTTCTGCATCGGCCACCATCTATAGCCAGTGGGCGGTTTATAACGAGTTAAAGCACTACTTTTGCACCTTTTTGTGTATATGAAGCATTTTTACAAGGTTTTTTATTCACAGTGATTGACGGGGGGTGGGGGAAAACCCTTGTAGAAGTAAATTTTTTTTGGGACGGGGGATGCTGGAGTGCTTCCTCCCGGGCCTCTTAAAATTTTGGCGTTCACTGGAAAAGGGTTTTTTACTGCGGCCCAAAATGGCACTCTATTCTTATGTAGGTGAGTAGACCTGTCCCAGTACTAGGCTGGCATTACATGGATAATTTGTCCCTGTTTCTTATTTACAGCATACACTGGGTGTGGTGTGCACTGTAAATAAAAGAAAATCGGGACAAATTATTTATCCTTATACATTATATAACTGTATGCTATTTCATCATCAAACAATTTAAAAACATCAATTTTTTTTTTGGTGCTTTTTTTTTCCCAAATATTGGTGTATGGTGAGGGATTTTTTTTGAATGTGTGTTGAAAGGGGGTGTTTTTTTTTTTTTGGGAGACATAATTTAAAAGTTAAGTTTTTTAACCCCGTTTAATTTTCAGTGATTAATATATTCCAATTAGAGGGTTATTTTTTTATCTGTCTTTCAGGGGATATGTTTCCCCTTACTTTGGCCGCAAAGACGATTGGTTTAATAAAAAAAGCAAAAGTATTTTCCAAAAGGCCTATTTGGACTTTGTGGGTTTTTCACGCTGTGAAGAACCCGACGCCAAATGGGGGGCCCGGGGATATCTATGTGTTTGGTTTTAAACCCGCTGTTTAACCCAAAAATGTATGGGGGCATTTCCCGACTCTCTCCCAGGGAGAAAGTCAGGGGGGGAGTAGGACTGAGCAGTGGACCCCATCTTTTTTTTCTTGGAAAGATAAGTGCCCCCAAGTCTGGCGCGGGGTTTTCCCCCCTTTTCCCCATGGGGAAAAAAATAGACAGGTTGGGGGCCCTACTCTGGGAAAATATTTGAAAAACAAAAAACTTTTGACTGGGAAATATTTTAAATACAAATACTAAATTTCTACTTCAAAAATAAATTTTTCCCAAAAAAATAAAATCCCTTTAAAAAGGGAAACAAAAAAAAATTTTAAAAAAAAACAAAAAATGGATCAGATGTCCTTTTGCCCCCACTAGGATTTGCATCTATCCGCAGGTATGTAGTGGGGCCCGGGGTTCATTGTGTCCCACCCCTATTTGAAAGGAAAACTGTCACATGGGAGGAGAGGATGCTACGGGAAAAGAGAAACTTTCAGGTAAACCCTTTCCCTTTAAATTTTATTTCCTATTAATGTTTAGGCTTTGGGGAATTTTAATTTTGTTTTAGTAAACTACATGTAATTTTATTTTTAAAGCAGTTAACCCCCCTACGTCCCTCATATTTTCCCCCGGGTGCTTATTTAAAGGGTTTTTATGTGAGACACATTTTTGGGGGACTAATTTAAAAAACCCAAAAAATGAAGTTACCCTTTTTTACCTCCATGTCTTCACAAAAATCAGTAACTTTTAAATTTTAGGCAAAAGGGGGTTAATGTGAGGGGCATGATGGGGTTTTAAAAACATTACTATGAGGAATGGAGGGTTTCTAAGCTGTAATGCCATGACCAGGTTTTAAACTGCAATGGTGGATTTTCCCCCCCGGGGTTATCCCCGAGCAATAAATTTTTCCCCGTTTTTTTTTGGTTAAAAAATTTGGGGGCTCAGCTTATATCGGGGTCGGCTTTTTAAATCGAGTTTTTCGGGTTAAATTTTTTGGAATTTGGTTTCCCTGATCCCCCCATGTTTTTTAAAAATAAAAATAAATCATTTTTTTTACATAAGGCGGACTTGGGGTTTGGGTGGAAGTGCTGGAAAATTTTTCCCCCCTCTCGTCGCACCTCGCCGGAACGAGAAAAGGGTGACGGGGGGACTCGCGCTGTTGTTTTTTTAAAGAGCGGTGAGACCGGTTATTTAAAATTACAGTTTTGGGTTTTTTTAATTTTGGGGAAGAAATTTAAAATATTTAAAATTTTCCTAAAAGTATTTTAAATTTCAAATACAAAAATGAATAAAAAAAGTTTTTTGATTACAAATAAAAACCCTGACAAGTTTTTAAAAACCTATTTTAAACTTGTTTTTTTTAAATAATAATAATTTTTATTTATATAGCCCCAACTTTTCCCGCAGCCTTTAAATTTGGAGGGAAAAAGTACAACATTAACCATTAAAACTTTCAGATGAGACAAAAGGTGTGGGCCCTGCTCGCAAGATTTCAATTTATTGGGTTTGGGGGGAAGACGAAGGGAA
The DNA here is from genome assembly GCA_025379985.1 of Phyllomedusa bahiana. NCBI lineage: Eukaryota > Metazoa > Chordata > Amphibia > Anura > Hylidae > Phyllomedusa > Phyllomedusa bahiana. Next base: position 54,642 of record JAODAL010017296.1, read on the forward strand.
AGAAGTGCTAGATTTAAATGGCCCCGCCATTGACATAAATATGGGTTGTTTTAGTAAAATTCGGATGAACTGCCCCTTTTAATCTCTATATAAGGGCTGTTTTGTGGTGCGCTGGGATTTTTTGGGGGAGGGGGGTGGGGGGGGGGGTGTTGCTTAGGGTTCTGGTAGGCCAGACTGAGAAGATGTGTTCCGGGCCCTTTTAAAGCAGGAGGTTTGAGTTCCCAGGCCCGGGCATGTTCCAGAGAATGGTCCGCACGTTTTGAAGTCTTGGAGAGGGCATGGGAGGTTCGCTGATTGTGAGTGAAACCCGTTCTCAGCGAGCGGGAGGCGGGGGGGTGGGACGAGAGAGGGAGGAGATAGGGGGAGGGGCGTTGTGGAGGCTTTTGAGTGGAGTGATGAGTTTATGTTGTTCCTGTTTGGTAGGAAAAACCCGTGCAGTGACTGCACAGGGTAGGGCATCAGTTAGCGGTGGAAAAAAAGACAAGCCTGGCTGCTGCTTCGGGGCAGACTGGGAAGGGGGGCTTTGCAAGAGGGAGACGAAAAAAGCAAGGAGTTACGTAGTCGAGGAGAAGAAAAAGAGCAACAATGGAGTTTTGGGTTTTTTCCACAGTGAGGGGAAAAGGACGGATTTGGAGATGTTCTTGAGGTGCAGGGAAGGGGGGGAAGGGATTGAAAACAGGGGGGGGAAGGACGATCTGAGTCAGTATTTCCCAAGAGCGGGCCCGCTGCCTGGTGTTAGGGTGCCACCCCACTGAGGGCGGAAAGGGGAGGGTTAAAGGGTTTTTAAGATGGTGGGTGCTGAAGTTAGTTTGTGAGGTTTTTGTTTAAAATAAAATACTCCCGAACACTACATGATATTGGTAAGCTCGCCGTATGTTTATTGGGGGATTTGGAGAGATACCCGCCACCCAGAAAAGTTTTATACACTTGGTTAGTACACAGGTTTGGAGTAAACAATTTCCAAAAGCGTTAATGTTCCATATTAGGGAAAAGCACCACGTAGGTGTGAGAAGACTTTTACACCATAGACGCTCCACTGAACTATAAATATATTCAAATAAGCTCATGGGAAAAATGCTAGGACTCTGCAACATCCTGTACTGGATGTAGCATTCCTCAAGTCACATCCAACTCACTGAGCCTTGCAAAGTAAATGGAATTAAAGCCACACAAGTCTGCAGGTGAATATTTGGTAATGCCAGTATTCTACTATGCACTGATAAGGGGAAAGCATCCCAAAACAGCTGCCTGAAGATAAGTATCTGGTATGGCATTAATCCCATTCACATTGCAAGGCTGAGTGAGTCGGATGTGACTTGAGAAACGTTACATCCAATAGGTGGGGCTACAGAGTGTTGGCTCTTTTCCCATTAAAATTCTCATTGCAGCTCCATGTGAACACAAAACAATCAAGGGATACTGGTAAATGTGATGCATGTAGGACTGACAAGAAACTAGCAGAGCTATGAACACAGTTCTAAAGGTGCAACATGTGATGCAAAATACAGAACGCAATTACCAACATTATGTTCATCCCATAATATTAAACCTTATACTATGGAAGATATCATCTCAAGGCAGAGTTTAGTGTACTGTCAAATACAATCATCTTAGAAACTTACACTCAGAACCCAGGATGAATGAATAGAAGCTTAAAAAGTTGGTACTGAGATACAACCAACCCTGGCAGGGAACTCTTCCTCTCCAGTAACTGCATGAGTAATAGGTCACCAGCTTCTCCTGGTCTGGCAGTCCAAAGCATTTCTCAAACTTCAGGAGACCTTCACGAAATTTTTCAGGATCCTCTTCTTTCACAAATGAGCTTTTCCCTTCTTCAGCAATGAGCCCCTTTAAGAGAAGTGATCAGTTTAGTTCAGACAATTTACCATGATTTAAAGGGAATGTGTCATCAAAAATGACTTATGTTTAACTCACATTTTTATGTTCAACACATTTTTAAAGAATTTTTAGTTATATATTTTTTTAAATTTTCCATATCACTTTCAATATTTTTTAATAATTCTTAAGTTCTGCAGTTTTCACTTTGGCCACTAGGCCTAATAATAGTCTGAAACTTCCTGTTCTGTACAGAAAGATTCTCAGTTGTCTGCTCTTTATCAGCACCAAGAGGGTCAAACTGAAAGGAGATACCAGTGTAAATAGATAACACAGGATCCACCAATGACAAGAGGAGATAGTCACGGTTCACCCTTTCACTTCCCTGCACACGGATTTCTTCCCAGGTCACAGAGCATGACTAGAAAACTCTCCTATAGAAGTGAATGGGACTGAGTCAGTCTTAAGTCTCCTATGTACATGAAGCTACTGTAAAGCATCTCTCTGACTGCTGTTAAAGCAGTGCAAACAAGGCCTAGTGGCCAAAGTGAAAACTGCAAGACTTAAGAATTATAAAAAAAAATATTGAAAGTGATATGAAAAATAAAAAAAATAAAAAAATTCCTAAAAAATGTGTTTAAGATAAAAATGGGACTTAAACAATGACAAATTTTTTGATGACACATTCCCTTTAAAGTACAAGCAGCATTTGAATGGCAGGAAACTACAGAGGCTACAGCACCCACTAATCAGGCCTCCAATCCTGCACTTAAAGGGGTTTTGCCACGATGTAATGTTGACGTGGGATCCTCCAAAATGGGTATTTAATCACTATTCTAAATATATGTATTTACAAAAAGTGAAGCCTGTGAGAGATACAGCATTGTTCAGCCCCCCTTAGTTTCCTGAAAGTTTACATTAGACACGACCAGGACACTGACAGGAGCTGATCTGGCCACGCTTGTGTGTTTGCACTTCTCATCTGATGACAGGGAACATGAAGGAGCTTGCAATGGTCTGGGGAGAAAGTGCAGTGTATGAGTTGGTCTGCTGCATAGAGAATCCACTGTTGTAATGTTATTATTTGAGTAAACTTTAGAAACGCTCCCTTCCTCCTCCTCTCTGCTCACCCCCTCCCTCTCTCCCCTGCAGCCTTCATGACTCAGTATGCTTTGTTTATATTCTCCCCTGAGCAGATAATAGGTAAGGAACTCACTTAAAAAACCCCTTTAAGCACTGCAGCCCAGCACCACTCAAGTATTAATGAGTATATTTGGGTGGACATGAATGGGCTAAGTTTTTATTGGTGCAACTCCATGACCAACTCCATGACCAAACAGCAGTGAAAATGGACATAGAGCCACATGTGTCCTGGCATTTTGTTTCACAGCTTTACTCCCCTCATTAACCCTTGAATGTTAGCCAGATACACAATCCTGCCCTTTATAGCTGACTTGCCAAGATGTCACTATCTATTTCTGCTCTGATATGGCTACAGTTAAAGACTTATTGGATGTCCATAAAAACTAGAATGAAGCTGGTAAAAGTACAGTGCAGAAACTATAGCGGTTATATTATTGCATGTGGTCTGTTTTTCACAATAAAAAAAAGTTAGTAGGAACAAAGAATGAAAAAGGGAAGTAATATAAAACAGATGGTTAAAGAGGTTTTACCACAAGGTAAAATCCCCTGCATAGGTCCCCGGTGCTAGTATTTGAGAATGAGGAGGGCGGCGCTTGTGGCCTCTCTATTCACTTCTATGGTATCTCAGGAATATAGCTGAGCAAACTCACTGGTAAAACCCCTTTAAGGGTAAATTCACATTTGAGATCTGAGTCATATGTCCTGATAGGAGTTTCCATCACATAGACGGAAAACTAGCGCAGCGTGATGTACTACTTCGTGCAATAAAATAACACAGAAACCTAAAGTACCCTATTCCAGTTTCATCTGGCACTGCCATTATTTTATTATGTTTGTGAACATAGCCTAAGATTACCCTTTCAGGGCAAATACCAAAACAAAAAGGATAAATCAGGAGTAATGAAACTCAGAAAAGTGGGGGTCTTCATTTCAGAATTTCATTGGATCCCAACAACCTGACATGAAATTTCTTCAGCAGAAAAGTCCTTTATTTGAAAGAATATTCAACTGGTAAGAATATTTGTCTCAGGAGGGAAAATGGAGTTAAGATTTTCCTTGTACTCATATTTAATTTATCTTAGCAAACATATTTTTCACAGATTTTAAAGACGTTTTTCAGGACTTAAAGGAGTGTTCCCATGCAGAAAAGTGTCGCTCTCAGCTAGCTGCAAGCCAACCATACATGACAATGAGGAGAGTAGCGCTAGCGGGCCTCCTCTCCTTTCACTGCTATTGGAGTTCCGAATATAGTAGAGTGTTTACGCTTGGCTATATTTTGAAGCTCCCATAGAAGTGAATGGGGAGTCGCTAGTGCTGCCCTCCTTATTCTCATGCACGTTCGTCTTGCAGCTAGTGACCTGTGCAGTAGGCTTTACTTCGTGGAAACACCCCTTTAAACACTGATGATGTTTCATTAAGAAAGGGAAAAAGTTAAGGATTAAGGGCAACATGTCCCGTTTGGGCTGCGACATTTTTTGGGTGTATTTTGCGCCAAAAAACAGTTGACGCCCTGTTCTCTATATAAATGAACTGCAGTACACTAGAACTAGGCGCATTATACGTCAGGCACAACACATTTTAATGCGCCTAAAGTAGGCACATCAAATATGCCATCAGTGATATGCTATGTTCCTAAATTATGCTATGAGCCTAGATTAGGCGTATCAATTTTACTATACAAGGTATACCACTCGCCAGATTTTTGACAGGATCATTCATTCAGGTGCACTATACACTCATTTAATGCACCTTAAAACTAGTGTGGCGGCGCCTCTTTTCTGACATGTCGCCCTAAGTGTCCAGCATTATCCTACAAATAATAAAACTTCAAGTATTTATAAGAAAATTATTAAAAGCCATAATCCTAATAGGACAAAAACTTACATGTTTCAGGCTTTACCGGTACAGCCCCTAGCCACAGCCTGAAACGCGTCAGCTTTTTGGATGTCCACATCAGGATTATGGCTTTTTTTTTTCAATAAATAATTAAAGTTCTATTATATAGGATGCTGGACTCTAACTTTTTTCCTTCTTGCAATTAATGGGGTGGAAATTCGCTGCCCTGTCCATGCATCTCACTGCTAAACATTTGGTGAGCTGGTTTTGATTTGTTTTCTTGTCCTATCTTAGGACAGAACATGAACATTGGATTGTTGATGGTCCCAGCTCTTGGGATAATCAGTCATCAGAATCAATGAGCTGCTGTGCCACAGGCCCAGTAAGGCTGAGCTGCTGTGTCAGACCCAACCACAAGCATGGGTGATCTGCTGCACCTCTGTCCCTATGTTCTGCAGGGGGCCCATGCCACTAATCAAACACTGACTGCTTATAGACCAGGTTTCTAGGACCTAAGTTTCTAAACATATTCACAAGAAATCTAAACTCACCGTGAACAGATTATACCTATAGTGAGCTTGAGCATTTTGATAAACCAAAAGCCTCTCAGACCAGTGATGCTTCCAAAACTCTCTACTTGGACGAAAAACTCCTACGACAAAGTGCATTGCTGCTGCTCAAGCTGCTGAAACATCTCAGAAGACCAAAGCCCATCTCCAGATTGACCAGATGCGTCACAGCTAACAGTGATCTGTCTCAGCTAGATAGATAAGCAGTAGAGACTCCACAGCAGATCCAAGCCCATCTCTGTGCTGACCAGATGCGTCACAGCCAACAGTGATCTGTCTCAGGTAGATAGATAAGCAGTAGAGACTCCACAGCAGATCCAAGCCCATCTCTGTGCTGACCAGATGCGTCACAACCAACAGTGAGCTGTCTCAGCAAGATAGATGAGCAGTAGAGATTCCACAGCAGATCCAAGCCCATCTCTGAGCTGACCAGATGCGTCACAGCCAACAGTGATCTGTCTCAGCAAGATAGATAAGCAGTAGACACTCCACAGCAGATCCAAGCTCATCTCTGTGCTGACCAGATGCATTACAGCCAACAGTGATCTGTCTCAGCTAGATAGATAAGCAGTAGAGACTCCACAGCAGATCCAAGCCCATCTCTGAGCTGACCAGATGCGTCACTGCTAACAGTGATCTGTCTCAGCTAGATAGATAAGCAGTAGAGACTCCACAGCAGATCCAAGCCCATCTCTGAGCTGACCAGATGCGTCACAGCCAACAGTGATCTGTCTCAGCAAGATAGATAAGCAGTAGACACTCCACAGCAGATCCAAGCACATCTCTGTGCTGACCAGATGCATTACAGCCAACAGTGATCTGTCTCAGCTAGATAGATAAGCAGTAGAGACTCCACAGCAGATCCAAGCCCATCTCTGAGCTGACCAGATGCGTCACAGCCAACAGTGATCTGTCTCAGGAAGATAGATAAGCAGTAGAGACTCCACGGCAGATCCAAGCCCATCTCTGAGCTGACCAGATGCGTCCCAGCTAACAGTGATCTGAATCAGCTAGATAGATAAGCAGTAGAGACTCCACAGCAGATCCAAGCCCATCTCTGAGCTGACCAGATGCGTCACAGCGAACAGTGATCTGACTCAGCTAGAGAGATAAGCAGTAGACACAACACCGCACATCCAAGCCCATCTTTGTGCTGACCAGATGCATCACAGCCAACAGTGAGCTGCTGCAACTCCCCAGCAGAGTGAAGCACAACTGCAGTCTCAGCAAGACAGACGAGCATCAGAGACTCTACAGCAAACCCAAGCCCGTCTCCAGATGAAATGTTAACCACACATATAAATAACTAACAGTTAAACCTTATGAACATAGGCCATTCATATTCTAGTCCTGTGAAACTATTTTCATGTCCCCATTATTCTTCTCACCTCTTTAATGGACCAGATGCTTCAGGAAGATTTTACATCTCAATTTTTTGTGTCCATTAAAGAAGTTTTCTCACCACAATAATTAGCTCTTAACATGAAGGGAAAGGTAAATAAACACTATTACCAAATACATTGCTGTTTTGACTTTGCTTTGTTCAGGAGATATGGAATATTCTATCTACTGCTAGTGTAAACATTTTTCTCTAGGTTACCAACCATCTCTCCCATCTCTCTCGCTCATCTAATTGCTCCACAAGCTGCCATTCAACCATGATAAGTCACTCCCTGCTAAGTCTGATCTTTAGCACAGGAGCTTATTTATCTAAGTTAATGACAAGTTTAAACTTTTAGAGCTCTGTAACCTTGTCTGCTTTAGATTATAAACCTCTTACACTCATATCACTGTAACAAGAATAGCCAGGAATATCAGAGTTTATATGTCAATGACTGCTATAGAACCACCACAGCCTAACGAAGAAATGTGATCCTGAAGCTGCCTGTGCCTCTGTGAAACAGCAAGGTGAGACAACCCCTTTAAGGGCATATGCCAGAAACAGCTCCTGATGTATACATTAAATGAAAACTGTGACAGATGCCATACAGCGGTATACGTCATCCACAGGCTTCCATGTATGTACAGAGTGTGGAATACGTTGCTTTCCTGAATTCTGGTGAAAAATACTGAAGTCTATGATGGTATTTCTAGATGTTCTAGGTTTTCTAGCTGTAACATCTACCACTACCATTTTCCTGCCATACACACTACATGTTGGGGGAGATCGTGATGTGATTTAATATAGGTCTTCGCTGTACTTTTTGCTTTTTCTTATGCAAATTCAACTGCTATGAAAAATACTTACCCTAATTTTTCCTTGAACAAAGCTAGTTATGTCGTCACTCGAGTCAAATACTGACAAAGTCTTCATCACGTTCTGCTCCAGCCATTGCCAGTGTTTTAGTATCTCCTCTCTGTTGGCTCCTAAGAAAATAAACAAGGGCATTGTAACTAAAGACCAAAATGATCGCTGCAGTCAGGCAGATTTACTGCAGCCGTGGCAGAGCTTTGTGTTTCAATTCTCTGTGTGATGCAAAAAGCTCCATATATTACATGCTGTAAGCGGATATGCTGTGAAGTAAACAGCATGTGATAATGGAAAGTAATACAGAGAAGATTAACACCAGCATCCCTGCGGCGATATGTAAGGCAGTCCCAGTAGAGTCCTCCCACACGCATGATCAGCGGCTTAGATTTCTCCAATATACATAGCGTGGGAGGACTCGGAGGACAGAAGGACAAGCCACGAACTAAGATTACATTGCACTGCCTTACTTCCACAGTTTTTAAAGAAGGGCTGGAGATTAAAGGGGTATTATCGCTACAAAGATTATGGGAACAGTAAAAATAAGCACTTTTGTAATTGGCTTGTATTACCTCTGTCACTTGTTTTGGAAGATATGAGCTTTTCTGTAAATCTGTGTTCTATTTCTGCTGTTGCTGGTCGGACACACCTCCTGGATGTTTCCCGCCCGCTGGACACGCCCCCGGCACGGGGATTGGCTGGCGGACGTTGCATTCAGCATGTTGGGATATGCCCCCGGACAGGAAACGCCCCAAACACGCCCCCTGCGCTGTGATTGGCTGCCTGCACACTCTGTGCATTCTCCCCTCTGAGCTGTTAAAATCGATAGTGAAACCAAAGTCTGCTGGCTGTAAACTCATCTCCCAGCGCTAGGGTGAATGGTCTACACAATTACTGGCTGTTTAAGTCACAGATCCCCTCATATAACACAGTAATATAGAGTCTCCAGAGGAGAGGAGGAAGGGGAGGGCAGTGTGTATTCTTCCATATAAAACAGTAACACAGACTGCAGCATGGTAACAGAGGGGAAGGGGAGGGGGGGGGGGAGCAGTGTACACTCCTCACATGTCTCATCAGTTCAGGCTGTGTGTAGAACTGCTTATAGCACAGCAAGGAGCTTGTGGAGTCAGTCTGAAGCTCTGCAGACATAAGAAGCATGCAGGAGGTTGCAGATCTGTTCTGACAAGACATCCTTCTGCTTCTACTGCCTAACTCAGAATGATGATCTCACAGGTCTTCAGTGAGGAGAGACACGCCTCCTGGGAGGAGAGACACGCCTGCTGAGAGAAGAGGCACGCCTGCTGAGATAAGAGACACGCCTGCTGAGAGAAGAGACACGCCTGCTGAGAGAAGAGACACGCCTGCTGAGAGGAGAGACACGCCTGCTGAGAGGAGAGACATGCCTGCTGAGAGGAGAGACACGCCCCTGGATTTCAAACTCAATAAAACCCCTTTAATGTTCATTTCAGACAAATCATATCTCCTGTTATCAAACCACAGAGTTTTAATTTTGGGGCAACGAAAACCTCCATGTTTATTAACAGGTCAGTATATAGCTTGGTTTATTCAACCCTACTGAACGGGTAATCTAACTAGGTCCACAGCCTCAAAGCTTCATGCCCAATCACCGGCAAGCTCTACAATGGAAAGGTTAACAGGATAAAAGTGTAACTATCATTTCCCTCAACTTCTAACATGTCAGAAGTCATCATCACTCGTAGTCCAGGCACTAAGACTGCACAGAATGAAGGTGCTGTGGTGCCCTCGCTCTTCAGCAACTATCACGATCTCTGGGCTACATCTGTGAGCGGTGAAAACGGGCTGTAGTTTTGAATTATAGACTGTGATACATGCTCACCTTTAAAGGGGATGTATCACTTCATCAGTTCGGCTGTTTTTTTGAAGCTTGATTCTCTCATTTCCTGAAATCCTGTGGCATTTCTTCCCCTACCAGCTGGGTGTTTCTTAACTGATGGGGGATGATGTCATCCCCCCCTTCACTGTTCATGCTCGCTCCCGAGTCAGTTTACTCTTCCCCTCCGCTCTCTGTCTGAGTCCACATGTCACTGTGTCCTCTCCCTATGCAGTCTTATGTTGTAAGAGCTGTTTACATACATACGTCTTAAGAAGATTAAAATAAACAAATCCCCAGGCCCTGACGGTATACACCCATGTGTCCTAAGGGAGTTAAGTGGTGTCATAGATAGGCCCCTATTCTTAATATTTATGGACTGTCTAAGAACGGGGTATGTCCCAAAGGATTGGCGCATAGCAAATGTGGTGCCAATATTCAAAAAGGGGTCAAAAAGTGATCCAGGAAACTATAGGCCGGTAAGCTTAACCTCTGTTGTGGGTAAAATGTTTGAAGGTTTTCTCAGAGATGCTATCCTGGAGTATCTCACTGAAAATAAATGTACAATGCCGTTCTAGCATGGGTTTATGAAAGATCGGTCTTGTTAAACTAATCTCATCAGCTTCTATGAGGAAGTTAGTTCCAGACTGGATCGGGGTGAGGCACTGGATGTCATATATTTGGATTTTTCTAAAGCATTTGATACAGTGCCACATAAAAGGTTGGTAAGTAAAATGAGAATGCTTGGACTGGGGGAAAATGTGTGCAAGTGGGTAAGCAACTGGCTCACTGATAGAAAACAAAGGGTGGTAATTAACGGTGCATACTCAGACTGGATCCCTGTTACTAGTGGGGTACCACAGGGCTCAGTATTGGGCCCTATCCTCTAACATTTTCATTAATAATCTTACACATGGATTGCACAGTAGAAAATCGATCTTTGCAGATGATACTAAGCTCTGTAAAGTAATCAACATAATAGAAGATAATGTGTTATTACAAAGGGATCTGGGTAAGTTGGAGGCCTGGGCAGAGAAATGGCAGATGAGGTTTAACACAGATAAATGTAAGGTTATGCACATGGGGAGGAAAAACCCATTACATGATTACAAGTTAAATGGAAAAAGGCTGGGTAAAAGTGACATGGAGAAGGACTTGGGAATCCTGGTGGAGAGTAAACTTAACTGTAGCATCCAGTGTCAGACAGCAGCTGCCAAGGGAAATAGGATCATGGGGTGTATTAAAAGGGGCATAGATGCACATGAAGAGAACATAATTCTCCCATTATACAAGTCACTGGTTAGACCACACATGGAATATTGTGTACAGTTTTGGGCACCAGTGCACAGGAAAGACATTGTGGAACTTGAACAAGTACAAAGGTGGGCAACAAAAATAATAAAAGGACTGGGTGGACTACAATACCCAGAAAAATTAGCAAGATTAGGGTTATTTAGTTTAGAGAAAAGACGGCTTCAGGGGACATAATAAATATGTTTAAATACATCAAAGGTCAATATAGAGATCGCTCCCAAGATTTATTTATACCCAGGGCTGTATCTAGAACAAGGGGGCATCCTCTATGTCTTGAGGAACGAAAGTTTCTACATAAACATAGAAAGGGATTCTTTACTGTAAGAGCAGTGAGACTGTGGAACTCTCTGCCAGAGGAACTTGTCATGGTGAATTCACTAACAGAGTTCAAAAAGGGTCTGGATGCATTTCTGGAATGTAATAATATAACAAGTTATAGTGTCTAGGATTCTGGAGAGGGGTCATTGATCCAGGGACTTTTCCGATGGCCAGATTGGAGTTGGGAAGGAATTTTTCCCTAAAATGGCTTCTAACTCATTAGGGTTTTTTGTGCCTTCCTCTGGATCAACACCTTAGCACAACAGGCTGAACTGGATGGACGTCTTGTCTTTTTTCGGCCTTACAAACTATGAAACATACCACAGGCCTGCATTCCGTCTAGACAGCCTTCTATGAACTCAGAGCACTGATCTCTTCTCCTCTCACAGCTGGAGGTTTGTTACAGTTGAATGCAGTCTTCTATGAATTCATGCTGAGCAGCACAGATCTCCCTGCTTTCTTTACACGCAGGAGCATTTGGGCACCGAGGCACAATTCTGCTGTTTTCTGATTGTAGAAACAGCTGCAGTGTTAGTCTGTTTCTTCTGGCTGTGCAGAGTGAAATGCTGCCGGCCCCTTATCCTGTGTGAGAGAGGCAGGAATGCACGCTCCCATTCCAGACGGAATGTAAATTAGTAGAGCCGTCAGCCAATGACATGAAAGGAGGTGGAATCCGACCGGCACTGGGTAACTGTGCTTACAGAAACAGAAGATAAGGGATCCTGTGAAAACTAGACAGCTTTTCTAATGACATCCAGTTGCAAAGTTGCTTATTTAACTGTCCCCTTATTCTGAAGACCATTTAATGAAATTATACAACTCCTTTAAGGGTGTTTACATTATGGATTCTTATGTAGAATCCGATGCAGATTCTGTGTTACAACGGGCTTAAGATGTGCACCCCATTAATTTGAATGGTAAAGCCACCATAGATTTTGAATCCGTGATGTGGAAAAAAAATGAACTGACGTATCCAAGAAGATTTCATGTCGTGTAGCCTAGATGTGGAATACCAGCCAGGCTATAACGATGCCTATACCCTGTGCCAGTCACTGCACTGGTTGCCCATTCAGTACAGAATAAAGTGATTAAAACTAATCTCACTTATAAAACTCTCCAGGGCTGCACCCCCTACATCTCCTCCCTCATCTCTGTCTACCACCCAACCCATCAACACATCCAAGCAACTTTCATATTGGGTAGCTGAAACATGGATAAGCCGAATTGAAAAAGGGCTAATCCACATTTTTAAAAAATCATGGCAAAATCTGGTGTGGATTTCAGACGAGGGTCACGCTCTGATTTTGCATCTGATGTGTGAACATATCCCAAGAGGTAAGCAGAGAAGAACTGACACCACAGCTGATATGTTTTAATACACATAAACCACAAAGAGGATTACTTCTGTACTGGGAAACTGTAGTTACAGCTGTGAGGCAGCTAACATCTACTGATGTCTAATCTGATCTCTATAAACAGCCACTGCAGGCTATAAAGAGGCCAATTGTGACCTTCCTCTATGGGATAACCGACAAAAAGATTCAGAAAATATCTTTCACTAATAATTAGGGCTTTAGCTCCTCACATACCTTTATACATAAGTGAACAGTGTGCAGTTCATCGGTGTTGGTGAGCGGCCATGTTTTGTGGAAAAAAAAGTGGTGGTGGGAGCAAATTCTAAATACCGTATGTATGCGAGTATAAGCCAAGTTTTTCAGCACAAAAAATGTGCCGAAAAAGCCCTCCTCGGCTTTTACTTGAGTCACCGTCGGTGTCCGGGTGCTGCCATGGCCCGGGCTCTGGCGGAGATCTCTTCAGCTGTATGCAACTGCTCTGGGAGAGCAAACAGTTGACTAAATTATTGCGGAGCAGAGAGCGAGCGCTCCCTGCTCTGCAATAGGACTCCGGAAGGCCGCAGGCAGACAAGCCTGCCTATGAGGGACATATACCTGCCTATGGTGGACATTAACCTGCCTAAACCTGCATATGGAGGACATTGAACTGCCTATACCTGTCTATGGGGGACACTGAACTGCCTATACCTGCCTATGGAGGACACTGAACTGCCTATACTTGCCTATGGGTGACATTAAACTACCTATACAATTTTATTAGTATTCATTTTTATTTTTGATATTTACCAGTATCCACTGTATTTTCCACCCTAGGCTTATACTTGAGTCAATAACTTTTCCCAGAATTTTATGGCAAAATTAGGTGCCTCGGCTTATATTCATGTTGGCTTATACTTGAGTATATACGGTACTATTGTGAATTAAAGGAATAACGCTAAGGCCGTGTTCACACGACTTATTTCCGACGGATTTGTGAGCCGAATTGCACTCACAAATCCGGCGTGAATAAGGGGCGGGACGGGGGCGGGGCCGGAGCGCGGCGGGGGTGCCGCACGCCGGCCCCATAGACAATGCATTGTTTACGGCGCGTACGTGCCGTAAATAATGTTAATGTAACTTTATACCCCCGCGGCGGATTCGCCGAGCGGGGAGGAGCGACGGTAATCCACTGTTCTCTATGAGAACTGTGGATTACCGTAATTACTGCGACGGATTGGCGCCGTACTGCAGCGCAAATCCGGCGCAGAGTACGGCGCCAATCCCCGGAGAAATAAGCCGTGTGAACGAGGCCTAATGGGAGCCACAATGAAAGATAAAGGTATCCAGCACGCACCAAAATATATTAAAATATATCCATATTTATTGATTTATATAAAAAGATTTCCAAAAACAACTAATGCACTCACCAGTAGCATAAAGGTAGTGAACAGTCACAGAGGCACAGAGGGAGAATAGCTAACGCGTTTCGGGCTTGGCAAAACAATCGCCCTTACTCATAGCATGTTTCTAGTGCAGGAAATGGATGACCTCAGAGTTAGTTTTACTAAGTATCTCAGGTTGATTGTGTATTTCATGCAGTGCTTACCACAAGCGATGGACCAGTACACTTGAGAGTCAGGAGTTTGGTGAAGAATCCTGAAAGGTGCGACTTTAGCGGTTGAATCTAAAACAGCATCAAGTGTTCCCACAAGAAGACCTGATAGGGAGATACATAAAAACAGATGAATTAATAATGATTGCTATAACCCAGTTCACATTAATTACTTAGACTCTATGCACACCACACTTCCTGGCTCTGTTACAGGTATCTGTTAGGACACTTTGGAAAAAAAATCCCTGTGGATAACCAGACTTGAACGTGGACATACCGTTTCCCCGAAAATAAGACACAGTACATCTTTTGATGCAATTCAGAGTTTGGCTGCTTATGCTGATGTTTGTGATAAAATAACTACATTATATTAATACAAGTTGATGTTTTGTTAATAAAAGTGAATTATTGTTCATATAAAAAAAAAACATTTCATAAAAATAAGTCTTAGATCGTCTTTAGGAGCAAAAATTAATATAGGACACTGTCTTATTTTCAGGAAACAGGGTAGCATACTAAGGCGTGTTTTAGACTGTATATCGGGGCGTAATTGCGCTTCAATACACTCCGAAATACGTCTTGTAATTATGGTAATCATAGCTCTCATAGAGAACTATGATTACCTGCCGTATTCCCTGCCAATGTCACTTTTTTCCGGCATATACACGGCAGGGATAATGAAAGTGAACGGAGCTGGCCAGAGGCCGACACACCCCCCCCCCCCCTTTAGAAGAACATGCTGAGCAGTGCGTTCTTCTAAACGCACGGCGTCTCGCAGTGTCCATAGGTACGTGCCCCAAGACGCTGCGTGAACATACCCTAAGGGTAATGTTTTGGGAGCTCGTGATAATGCGCGCGTACTCCCCTGATGCGGGGGGACCGGCAGCCCGCCGGCCCCATTGACATTCATTACTCGCGGCGTGTATTCGCCACAAGTAATTGACATGTCACTTATCTCCCCGCGCGTACAATACGATCGTATTGTACGGGCCGGGAGAGGAGGCGAAATCAATAGGTCTCTATGAGAGCTATGGATTACCGTAATTTCTGCGCACTTCTCGCCCGTATTAGAGCTCAAATGCGTGCCGAAATTACCCCGTGTGAACATAGCTTAAGGGTAAACATAACGGCCTCATTTATCAAAACTGTCTTTGTTGCCCATGGTAACCAATCAAAGCTCAGCTTTCATTACATGTGCTGCTCTGGAAAAATGAAAGCTGAGATTGGTTACTATGGGCAACAAACACCGTTATTAGACAGTTCTGATAAAGGAGTGCTATGATTTTACTGTAATTGGGGGCTGTACTTTGGGCACATCGCAGGGCAATTACACCCCGAAGTACGGTCCGTAATTACGCCATGTGAACATACCCTTAAAGGGGTAGTCCACCTCATAAGAAAATGAAAGGATCAGCTCTCGGGTAAAAGTAATTTAAAAAAAAAGTATACCCTCTATGCTCAGGTGCCGGGTTTGAGGGCTGCGTCTCCCTGGTTTTCTGTTTTCATTCTGTAGCTAGTGATTGGTGCAGCAGACACATGCCTCTACATATATCATGGTTCAGAGCTGTTTACTACTAAGCAGTGATACCAATTAGTGGCACTTCTCCGTTCAGAAGTGACAGAATGCAAACAGGGAAACGCAGCGCTATAACCAGGAACTGAAGAAGGGTAAGTATACAAGTTTTTTTACTTTACGGTGGACCGAGAGACAACCCCTTTAAAGGAGTTCTCCATGATTTAGAAATTCATGGCTTCTTTCCTTCAAAAACGTATAATTATGTGTGTTACTGTACATCATCTCCATTCACTTTAATGGAGAGGAGCTGTAATACTACATGGAACTCAAACAGGTGAGGGGCAGCTGGATTTAGGGTAGTTTTTTTTAGTCGCTGTTTACAGCAAGAAACAAGCCCCATTCATTTCTATGTGCCTTTGGTTGCGGATCTGCTTGAAAAACCATGTACAAATGTCTTGGCTGTGTTTTACACAAGGTTTTAAGCCAACCTCATTGACACCACTAGTGAATTTCTACCGTATGTGTTTTCTGTATGAAATACAACCAAGCAATGAAAATGTTCAAAGTTTTTTTTACCCCGCGTCGGTTTTGGAAACCACCCGCTGAAAATATGTGTCGCATGAACTACAATGAATATTTTTATTGATGTCAATGGGAATGGTTTACTTTACTTAATCCCCGTGTATTCTGACTTTAAATACTTGTCATATTGATGGAGCCTTACTTAGGGTAATGTCAGGGCTCCTGTTGCGAGGTCTCAGCAGCATAGATTCAGGGCCGGGACGACGGGTAGGCAGAGGTAGGCGATCGCCTAGGGCGCCTACCTCTGCCTGTCACTTAGGGGCGCGGGCAGGGCCCCGAACCTCGCCGGGCTCCAGGTCGCTGCCGTGGGCCTGAAGCGCCGGCGGTCTCTTTGAAGGCTTCCGCGGAGCAGAGAGCGAGCGCTCCCTGCCCCGCAGACAGCGTCGGACCGGCTCCGACACAGCGGGGCCGCCGGGTCCTCATAGCGCTGAGGACCTGCCGCGGCCCCGTGCTGCTGAGCTGGGCAGCGTTGCGATGAAGTGATACCATCGCGAGGCTGCCTCTCCTCAGGCGCACAGCGCGTCACAGCCTGTGCGCCCGAGGAGCTGCCGGAGGAGCGTCCCGACGCTGGAGGCGTGGCCTGAAGAGGAGCGCGCGGCCGGGAAGCAGGTAAGTATGAATGTTGTGTTTTTTACCTGCTGAGTGCCCCTATATAACTGCCTGAGCCTCTATATGCCTGCCGAGTGCCCCTATATACCTGCCTGAGCCTCTATATGCCTGCTGTGTGCCCCTATATACCTCCTGTGTGCCCCTATATACCTGCCTGAGCCTCTATATACCTGCCTGAGCCTCTATATGTCTGCTGTGTGCCCCTTTCTACCTGCCTGAGCCTCTATATGCCTGCTTAGTGCCCTATATACCTGCCTGAGCCCCTATATACCTGCTGAGTGCCCCTATATACCTGCCTGAGCCCCTATATACCTGATGTGTGCCCCTATATACCTGCCTGAGCCTCTATATACCTGCCTGATCCACTATATGCCTGCTGAGTGCCCCCTTTATACCTGCCTGAGCCCCTATATACCTGCTGAGTGCCCCTATATACCTGCTGAGTGCCCCTATATACCTGCCTGAGCCTCTATATGCCTGCTGAGTGCCCCTATATACCTGCCTGAGCCCCTATATGCCTGCCTGAGCCCCTATATACCTGCTGAGTGCCCCTATATACCTGCTGAGTGCCCCTATATACCTGCCTGAGCCCCTATATACCTGCCTGAGCCTCTATATGCCTGCTGAGTGCCCCTATATACCTGCCTGAGCCTCTATATGCCTGCTGAGTGCCCCTATATACCTGCCTGAGCCCCTATATGCCTGCTGTGTGCCCCTATATGCCTGCTGTGTGCCCCTATATGCCTGCTGAGTGCCCCTATATGCCTGAGTGCCCCTATATGCCTGAGTGCCCCTATATACCTGCCTGAGCCCCTATATGCCTGCTGAGTGCCCCTATATACCTGCTGAGTGCCCCTATATACCTGCTGAGTGCCCCTATATACCTGCCTGAGCCCCTATATGCCTGCTGAGTGCCCCTATATACCTGCCTGAGCCCCTATGTAGCTGCCTGAGCCCCTATATACCTGCTGAGTTCCCCTATATACCTGCTGAGTTCCCCTATATACCTGCTGAAAGTGCCCCTAGCTATATACCTGCCTGAGAGTGCCCCTATAGCTATATACCTGCCTGAGAGTGCCCCTATATACCTGCCTGAGAGTGACCTTATATCAATATACCTGCCTGAGTGACCCTATATTTATATAACTGCCTGTCTAAGGGGACAATATCTATATACCTGCCTGACTGAGAGGGCATATCTATATACCTGCCTAACTGATGGGGACCTGTATATCCCTGCCTAATTGAGGGGACATATATACTTAACTGCAGCGACCTATATAGCTTCCTATCTGAGGGAACGTATATACCTGTCTGACTGAGGGGACTTCTATACCTATAAGTAAGGAGTTGCTGGAAATGTGAGGATTCTAAAATATTTGTGTCCAAATCTGCAGGGACGAGTCGTGGCCGGGAGAAATCAGCATGAAGGTGTGAACCGGATGGAGAAGAAAAGGGAAACTGAACAACGCTGATCAGAAAAGACGTCTCCGGTGAGTCTCTAAATGTAACTGCAGTGTAATCCCTTATATGTCTGCAGAGCCTACATACAACTAGTATCTACCACTATCTGGTCACTGTATGGCGGTGGTATATGTAATCAGAGCCTGTGTACAGCTGGTAGTCACATGTGGGGGTCGCGTTTGGTCAGGGTCTGGCAGGATTATTTGATCCTTAAGTAGTAATAGTTTGGGGTCTTGGTTTTGTAGGAGGGTTTTTTAGTAACAATGATGCGTCTGGTAGATTTGCTCCATGTATCGGTGGATTATTTGGTGACTGTTATTTGTAATGTACTACACTGTCATACGGAGGGGAGCGATTTTGAAAAAGCTAATTTGTCATTGTGCACTGATTGCTGAGGAGATGGACGGGATCTATGTGGAATGTGCAGAAAGTTAGTGACAGGACCTGGCACAGGGGCGAGAGGAATTAGTGTGTGTGTGTGTGGGGTGGGGGGGGGTGCAATTTTTTTGGGCGGGGGGGGGGCGCCATTGGCTGTACTTGCCTATGGCACCAAAATGCCTTGTCCTGGCCCTGCATAGATTATATTATTATACTACTATGTGAAGCAGATGGGTGTGATTTCTTATGCACACACTAATGGCAGTCACCTAGACTAAAAGTTGCCAGGAAAACCTTAACGACAGAATACAGAGAGTGAGACAATGTATATAAACTACTCACTACAAATAAGTAATATCTGGCAAGCAACTACAGTAGAAAATACATCTGTGGACATTTTGAAGCTGAAGAGGCTTGCATCGGTCATTGAGATTACAATGCTGACCATGTAACTGTAAATACTACAGAGGTGTTCATATCAGTGATTGAAGACATGTAGTATACTACTTGTAATCTTGAATTTTTCTTCATTTTCCACTGTTACCATGGAGAGCAGTACTGCTGTGTACTGCTCTCCATGGCAACTACCCATCACTATGCCCAGCCATGCCCACAGGGCACAGTCGGGCATAGTGACGTCACAAACAGACATTTGTCTTCTCATTTGACACTACAATCTTCCAAACCCTTCTGGCTCCGAGTAAGGGCATGTTCACACGACGGATTTGGCCACGGGTTCGGCCTAGTCCTAACTTTGCCGCAAACCCGCGTCTCCCAACGCGGGTTTGCGGCACGGGCACCGGGCGTGGTCGCGGCGCAAGTGGGGCATGGTTTGAGGTGCGACTTGAGGCGAGGGTTTGCCCTCATGCAAATCAGTAGACCGGGGAAAAACCGCGTTGGCAGCCGTGGCCCAGACACGCACCGACCACGGCGACGCCCACGGCAACACCGCGTGGCCGCCGCGCTGAGAACTCCCTACCAAGAATTGACAGGAGAGTTCTCAAACATGCGCGCCAAGGCTGCGGCCAAAGCTGCGGCGTGTGAATATTAACGTGGTTTCCCATTGAAAACCATGTTAATAAACTGGGCGCGATTTGGATGTGGTTTTGGCTGCAGAAACCACGTCGGAACCCGTGGCCATAACCGCGTTCAAGTCCGTCATGTGAACATGCCCTAAGAGTTCCAGCACATCTTCTGACAGGGAACCACTAGAGCTGTTGCTCATTACAGAACAGTTTGGGAGGGTTTATGCACAAAGCTTGTGATTTTTCACTAATTAAAGGGGCTGTCTACTGGGAAAAATATTAGGGATTTTAGTAATGTACTTTCATTAACTTTTTGGGTGCTTCCTGCAGTTCTGCATCAGTTGTTAAATGACAGGAAGCTCAGTAGTTATGTGTCTGGACACACAGGAAGCAGTGTTGTGTAGAGCTCAGGAGACCAGGTGACCAGAGGGGTGTGGCTTTTTCAGGACACACTTTGAAGACACAACCTTTGGTCCTAAGCCCCCAAAGCTTTCAGCTTACGGGAAAAAAACAAAGTGTGCACTGTGACTGAGGGTGGGAGGGAGGAGGACAAACAAAGAACAGCAAAGGACTTTGGAAGTAGTTTTAGGGTGCATTCACATGGCAGTAAGCAAATACTGAAGAAAGAACCTGGCCGGTATTTGGACATCTTGTACGTGGTATTGGGGGACGGTTCTGCCCACGGTTTGCGGATTCCCCGTCCACCTCAATCACCCACATGTTCATGTTCTGCTCGAAATCAGGTGGAGGAATGAACATGTTCTAAGTTTTTCGGACCACCGGCGGTGTAAAAAACCGCCCAGCAGAAAATCTGTCCAGTGGGAACTGCTGAAGGGATTTTCTTTTAAAGTCTTCAAATACAAAAACCATCTGTAAAACCGACTGAAAAACCCTTGCGGTAGGGACAAGCCCTTACAGGGCAAAATCAATCAAGTTTCAAACAGCAAATTATGCTTCGCGTCAGAGAAAGGAGGCTACAAACATCATAAGAAAATCACAAATTACACAGTTAAAGGGGTTGTCTCACTACATTGATTCATCTTACCTCAGTTATGTTTCCTTGGTTTCATTTTGAATTCAGGGACGTGTTTACTGGCTTCTACTAGGCTGTAGTAGAAGCCAGGTCTGTAGCTATAGCAACCAGTGTTGGCAGCCTATCAGGATAGATCAAACAGGTCTGTAGCTATAGTGAGCTGATGCAGCCCATACAAGAGGGGATATCTAGAAATAGGCAGGACACTGTTAATGGACATATATTGCAAAGTGACTTGTTTTTGCAAGATCTTTAACGTAAAAAGCAATCCTGGTAATGAGACAACCCCTTTAACTTTACAGGGGAATGAATAAAGACTCAGGCAAGATATTTAAGGGTTTTTTTCTCCTTAATTTTTCAGACAATCCCTTTAAGAAATGAACAGGGGACACTTGCTATCAAGGCATTTGAATCGATAAAACATTTTCTTTTTTATTATCTTCCTACTGTAAAGATTAACATAAATATGTCTAAATGCATTTCCTTATCACCAATCTGAAAATGTCAGTGGTTTTAGGGGGGTGAAGAGTGGTGACAGATTTCCTTTTACGGAGAATGTTCCCAAAAAGTGTATTTCATACATATTCCACCCATTTAAAAGCAACGGGGAAGAACGCTGCAAAAACGATAGAGATACAACAAGCTGCAATCATGAACATACATAGCATTTGCTGCTTCATCGGGATTTTACCAGCTGAGCAATCGCTTCTTTGTAAGACTAATTAAGAAAAAACGTGAAAATAAAAAAGCAGAAAAACCTGCATGAGCAAAAAGAATTCTAATCAACATAATAACCCAATGACTTACTCCTCCAGCTAAAACCTATAGCACATATCATAAAGTCATGGCAGGAAACCCTGTAAGCTCAGGTTACTGCAATGTGCTGAATTATTCAAGCCTTGTTATCCCTCCACTCAGCTCTCTGTGCCCAGCAGGGTACACAGCACGGCCAGCTCTACCTTTTAATATGTACGGCCATTAACGGTGAAAAATGAGCATAGAAAGTGAAATCCTCAAAGCAATGTCATCATTAGGACGGGGGAAAACTTTGGAGAAGGTCTAATAAAGAGAGTATGGTATATGCAAACAATATACCAAGAGGCCTGCCGCATAAGAAGGGTGGACTGCGCAGATGTATTGCACAGGTCGGCTCTCAGCAAGCTGACCGTGCATATAGAGGAGGAGGGAGGCAGGTGTGGCTGTCCTCTCCTTTCACTTCTATGTGAGCTCCCAAACATAGCTCAGCGCACGCACAGGGCTATAGTCTGAACCCCTATACAAATGAAAGGAGAGGACATCTGCAAGCACCTCCATCCTCATGCATGGTGAGCTCGCAGCTAGCTGGGAGATGACCTGTGCAGTACACTTTACTTCATGGAAACACCCCTTTAACAACCAGAAGATAAAAGTTGTTTGTCAACCACATCAACATCTTATATTCACCTTAGACCAGGGCGCACAACATTTTCTAGGCCAAGGGCCACTCTGTCATACTCTCCCAGTGGCCACAGTTAATCTTAAAAAGATATTCCCCATCTGAGAACTTTATGACACTTTCATTGTAATTAACCAAAATGTTGGAGAGGTCTTGGTACTACTTTAGGGACTGCCAGAAATTAGCCTATTTTCATTGGAGTTTTTGGGGGTTACAGAAGTGGCTGTTTCACTATAACTATAACTAGAGAGAATCACACACATACAGTGGAGAAAATAAGTATTTGATACACTGGCAATTCTGCAAGTTTTCCCACCTGCAAACGGTGAGGTCTGTAAGGCAATGTTCACACGGCTTATTGCCGGCGTATTTGCGGGGACGGACTACGTCGGCTGCCGTGCAGGGGGGGTGGGGGGGAGGGGGCGGCCCCATAGACTGTCATTATCCACGGCGCGTAATGTGCATGTCACTTATCTCCCCCCTCGGCGCATTCGCCGAGCGGGGAGGGGAGACGGAATCCATAGTTCTCTATGAGAACTGTGGATTACCGTAATGCCTCGCACGGATTTCAGCCCTACTACAGCGCAGCATGGCGCGCAATACGGCTGAAATCTGTGCCAGAAATAAGCCGTGTGAACGAGGCCTAAGGCTGCATTCCAACGGCACAGTACAAATACCGGCCGGTTTGCTGGCCGGTACTTTTAGCTGTTTTGCGGCAGTCCCCACGGCCACGGATGGGGGGGGTGCAATGAGCGGAGAAAAGCCCTCCCCCTTCACATTGGCTATGAGAACTGTGGATTACCGTAATGCCTGGGACAGATTTTAGGCCGTAATTTGCGGCGTACTGCGCGAATTACGGGCTGAGATACGTGCCCAAATAAGGCGCGTGAACACGGCCTTATAATGCGCAGAAAAATTGGCGTCTAAGTGCCATAAACCATACATGTGGCCCGTGGGCTATGTTCACACAGCTGTGCGAATTACGGGCTGAAATACGTCACGGTCATTACGGCAATCCGCAGTTCTCATAGAGAACTATGGATTACGTCTCCTCTCCCTGCTCGCACAATACGCGAGCGGGGAGAGAAGTGACATGTAATTTATTCACAGCGTATACGCATCGAGAATAATGAATGTCTATGGGGCCGGCGGGATACCAGCGCCCCACCCCCATACACACAGCGTAATTGCGGGGTGAAATACGTCCCACAATTAAGCCGTGTGAACATAGCCTTAGAGTCCAGCTATATAACCGGAGAGTGTTGATCCAGAGAAAGGCAAAAAACCCAATGCATAATCGGAGTCAATAGCTCACTATCCTTGTGTTGGGCAACACAACAAAATCACTTGGAAGCAGGGTGGATAAAAATCAATGTTTTTTTTAAAAAAAAAAAAAAAAAATCGGATTTTTTTGATTTAAATCGGATTTTTTTCAATAAACTGCTTTTTG